>ML778158.1:734359-752039 GCA_009831015.1 Picea engelmannii
TTTGGATGATGAAATTGATGAGGGCTTTTGGTTGAGGTACAAGTTGGGTACATGGTTGAGACAAGTAGTTGATGAGTTGGCACATACATGAGGTGTATAGTTGATGATGTTGGTACATATTAATGAGTCATAGTTGATGAGTAGTTGACACATGATTGGTACATACTTGGTACATGGTTGGTTTCACTTGTTTATGGTACAATTTGATTACAGATTGTTTGGTACAGGTTGGTGCATGGTTGATGCACTTGTTTATGGTACAGGTTGATTACAGGTTGAGGTACAGGTTGATGCGTGGTTGATGCATGGTTCAATTTTATTGGTACAGGTTTACATCGGTATATCTCACAGTGATAGTGTGACAGTGGTTCCATCATTCTACTTCTACTTCAGGGCAGTTGGACGGGGCAAGGACAGGGGGTTGTAGCCACCTTCTGGTTGTAGTCGGAGAACATAGGGGTTTGTAGCCTCCTTCTGGTTGGAGCCTCCTTCCAGTTGCAGCTGGAAAACAAAGGAAGTTGGTGCTTCCAATGAATGTAATTCTTCAAGACATATAAGAAAAAGCATTTTGTGGTTTTCTCCCGATTTGGGTTTCCACGTAAAACACTGGTGTACTGTGTATGTGTGATTGTTCATTTCTTATTGCTCATTATTGGATAATAATTATACATTGATATAACACTTCGATTATTTGAAGAAAAATGATTATAATTACGTTATTACTGATTCACCCCCCCTCTCAGTAATCCAACACTATGGTTGTTTTATTTTTTGCTATTGGTGTGCCTTCGGAAGAACTGTTCTCATTTTCAGCTTCAGGACCAGAACTTTTGGAGGCTCTTTTGCTGACCTCTTCGTCCTTGTCATTGTCTTTTGGACTCTTCTTTGTTATGATGTTGTGTAGCAGCACTTCATTTATCACTTGTTGGTCTTCGTGTGTTTTTCAGTTTCTCAATATCTGCCTTGAACGCTTGCAGCTCCACGATAAGGTTTCTCATTGTTTCCAGAACCTGGTTGGCTGAAATTCCTTCACTGTTCTGCCCAGGCTCTCTAGGAGGTCCTTGATCGGTATTCTCCTCAAGTCTAATCTCCTCTTCGTTCTATGCTGCCATTATCACAACAGAACAAAAATTTTATGTTTGTAACAAAAAGCATTTTTGTTAGTTTTTCCTTTAACGGGATAAAATGTACTAAAATATTGTTGGCCCTACTCTGAGGTCCAAGTGTTGTAACCTTCAACTCTGATACCATATGTAATGTACCCCAAATTTACCAAATTAAAAAAAAAAAAAAAAAAAAAAATTATTAGGGACATTAAATCTCCTTTCACCTTCAATATTTGTTTTCAAAAACATTCTTTAAATAAATGCAGAGTAATTATGCCATTTCTATTATCTTCCAAAACTTACGCTTATCTTTTCTTAATACAAATGCAATACCATGAAGACTAACTTTAACTTTGATGTTACATCGAATGATACAAAAATTCATATCGTGTAACCATTACGAAAATATTGACTATCCTATTGTATATCCATGAACCTACCTTAATGTTTAGCCATTAGGATACAAGTGCACCTATTCACTATATACTAACAAGTATGTATTATAGTTGACAATACTCTTGTTCACCGGTATAGGCATAATTATTTTAGTACCTAAACTAATTTCAACCCCATCCTAATAATCACTAACATACTCATACTAGTATTCTATACTATATAGTATAGAATTTCCATACATAACACGATCCAAAGCAAAGGTATTTTCCCTTATCATATACATCGCAGATTTGTATCAAAGGGAGGGTTTACTTATTAGGTCTGTATATCACGATAATTCATTCATTGTAGTGTGCCTATGTTTAATGTTTCGACCGTCGTTACAACAAAGTTCACCATACCGTTAACGGTTGGTATCGTTGTGAAGCCCCAACGATACCAGTCATCAATTATGAGCTCGATAATGAATTGGAACCAGAAGGTAAGATTCATAACTAAACGAGCGATGGGCATGACTAAAAGGGGCAGGCATAGCCCTAACTCGCTCATATCACCATCTTGTAATAAATTCATATGAACTCGAAATAAAGGAAATGTCAATCGTTGTATTAAAAAACCTGTCTAAACCATTTATGTCTACCTGTACCTCCTTGGGACTGACGCTCGGCCACCATCTCCAATACAAACCGGCCACCTCCATCATTTCACATGGCAGTGTACTAACTCGTATCCCTCGCTATACTCCTCTGGCGAGGACCGAGGTAACTCATTGTAACGCTCTACCCAGGCATGCCGAGGGTTTTTGCTCTGTACATTTTTTCATTCTTCTGTTGTTGGCCGACGAGAATGGACAACCAGTCTTGTAGAACAATGTGATGGAAGAGGTAGAGGCGTATCTGGTGCCTCTATTGTACGTGAAAAGGTAATCTTCACATCATGTAAGTTAGGCATACCTAAGTTTGACACTGTAATGGTTACTGCTTCTACAAGCATTTTATTTCGTTCCACTACTCTAGTTTATATTTCTCGGATTAGGTTCAGTGAGAATCCTTTAGATGTTAGCAGCTTTTGGTCATTTTGTTGTACTGTTTCGACTCCTCCCGTAAGCAATGTTACTGCCTATGCCACTAACCAGTCTTAAGGGTTTTTCGTTGGACCTTATGGGGTTACCCATAAATCTTCGGTATCCTCATGTGAGAGATATTCTAACTCTATACATTGTAACTCCATTTGGTAGTTGTCTGGTGGCACTCATAAGATGACGAAGGTGCTTGCGATTACATATGATTTAACCTGTGTAGTTCATTTTCTTTACGCATTGTGGCTTTACCTTACCCACTAGAGGAATTCATTCATTCTCGGTGTGACTCAAAGTCGAGGCATAATGTAAAAACCCTTGAGGTCTCATGGACGCGAGCCCTTAGTTTCACATTCTTTCGATTATACAGTCGTCAAAATCCTCTGCGTTTTTCCACTCAGTTAGCTAGACGGGTTGTCCTCCTAGTTCACATGTTACCATCTGGGTTTTCTCCAAAACTGTCCATTGGGAAAATCTTTAACCTTATGTCTGTAAAAGCCCTTAGTGAAAAGTCGTAACGGTGATCATTCCTTGTCTGACTTGTTGCACAAATTAATCTCTGTGTTTTTTTTTTTTAAGTTAAGTAATCATGAATATCCCTTGTACTGACGACCCTCGGCTTGAGAGGTATGTGTTCACTCCCAGACTAACTTGGATCTTACTATGTTTACAGACATTCATTCGTAAACGATTTCTAGAATGAATAGGGTAAGGAGGATTCACTGAATTATGTCTTGTATAAATCTTTAGTTTTTAGAGGGTTATTATTGTTGATGACTCTCCTATTATGAGGGTAAATAAATCGAGCGTGCCCAATCTCTATAAACACATAGTACTGTGTGCCCTTTAAGGATATTTGTGGATTTACAATACCTTTCAATCATTGGACTTGTTTTAACTTTTCCCATTGTCTAATTCATAAATCGTAAAAGATTATTGTTTACAAATTTAAACGTTATATTTACGCTCTTATAAAAAAATGAGAACATGATTTACTTTCGGCAATACACACCCGTGATCTGTATGAGTTATCCTAGCTTCGTGTGATTCTACAATTTCAATTCTGGTTCGTGCTAGGAATTACTTAAACTTGATATAGTTTTGACTGTGCACTGGTTAATTACTTCATGTATTTTCTTTTGCCTTAGTTGATTTAATTACCTGTGTATTAAATCATTTAAATTCAGTTACTAAAAAACTAATGATGGGGCCTTGTCTTCTCTTGCGAGGGTACCCATCAGTCATTCCTAGGTCCACTCCTCCCCTTTTGGCTGTGGACGGATCGTCACTTAAGCATTAGTGGGGAAACTTATTCTACTCCAGTTATAAGCTAAGTATCATTCACTTGCTTAAAAGTTAATATTTACTTTCATTCGATTACTTTAACACAGTTTACTAAGCCTATTGTTTCCCTTTGCAGTATTAAATAGTTCGAAGGCAACGGATCAAGGGGATCGCCTTGCTCGAAAAAGGTATTCGGTTTTTTATTCCGGTGTTTTAGTTAAAAAGATCGGTTATGTTTTCTAGTGGTATCGGGTCCTTACCCTAGAGTACTCTATTGCAATAGTTTGGACAAGGAAAATCTAGCTGTACAGATCATTTATCATTTTATTATTAAATGAACACACAGATTTATGAAACCATTTGTATATTGTTAAGTATTGAACAACCTCTATAGCATATATTGTATACCATTGAAAATCTTTGTTTATGGGTTTACTGTAATGTAAAAAGGACTCTAATTTATATGCCTTTGGTATAGTCTGATCAATGGTAATTACTTACAATCTCATGTGATTCAAGGATCGATAAAATCTTTCTGTGTATGAATATATTATATGTTTGTACGGCTCGGTGTATTTATCCATGCAACAATATATATATATTCATCTCCAGATTACGTTTGGCATCGCAATAGTTCAATTTTCCTTAAGTTTGAATACATATATGTATATATATACATACATGGTAAAGGTTATGATTAACACCGCAATACCTCTATTTTACTTAGCTTGAATGCATATNATATATATATATATATATATATATATATATATATATATATATATATATATATATATATATATATTCAGATACATGTAAAACATACATAGGCACCTCCTGTAGAAGTATGTATGCACTTAAGGTTTATCTGAAACCCTATAACAAACTTTAATAAATCTTTATGCCTGATTATACATATTTCCACATTCTTATTTATACACGTATAGTCCTAATATCAATCAGCAGATAGAAATTACATTTGCTTCACTAGTCATGTTCAGTGAGCATATTCACGTGAATAAATAATTATCACAGATTCATCTCATTCCTGTCAGCTAATACACAATAAAATATTTATCAAGGGAACAGGTAGAGGAACATATCTGAAATCAATGTTGGAACACAAATGGAACAGCCAAGTTCCACCCAATCGTAGAACATAACAGCCAAATTACTTGCTTCATTCACCCCCTATCCTGACCATGAGTCCATAAGGGCGAATTGAAATGATCCTCCTTTGCTACAGTCCTCCTTTCAGTTCAGAAAAAACCCCCCTTTACTCACACTAAGCAGTGTTCATAACAGCAAGTGATATCCTTTCTCCAACCTACTAAGCAGTGTCCTGCCTCCTCCCATATGTTGTATATCATGAGCATCTTGTGCCTAGGTCTTTTTCCCTTCTTGGGAATTTTCGCAACTTCACAAATCCCTAATTTTCAGGGGCTGCTAGTGGTCGAATTCCTTGTTTTCCACTTGTAAAATTCATCCCTGAGGTAACTCAAGTTTGTTCCCCACTCATGGAATCATGGTCAGTTGTTTTCAACCTGGCTATTCCATTTGTCCTTCAGCAATTAATATGTAAAAAGATTTTTCTTTTACATGTGTCATAGTCAAAGAGTTGTTTGGGAAAATCAAATCTTTTCCCAACAGTCACAATAATTAATTACAAATAATCAAATTCCAAATTCAGATTTTCCATAAATGGCAATAATTTTCCAAATACAAATTTACCAAAAACAGAAATTTATTCCTAAGTGCATACAGACTTTAATAATTAATTATTTTGGGGGACATTACATAGATAATCATGCAGTCGAAGGGGACACCTGCAATCCCCCGGTCGACGATGCTTGAACACCTTCAGACATACCTCTATCAGACATATACTTCCTAACAACCTCCTTGACGGACTTCTCTAACTTAGCTTACGCGTCCGACATTCTTTCTTTTAAACACATAGGTCGAGGTAGGCGAACGGATAGACGGGGTAAGAAAATGGATGGTGATGTCTAAGTTCTGAAATCTCAGCTCGACTCTCACAATCATATCTATGTTAGCAATGTTAATCACGGATGGCGAAAAGTGGTTCTGGTGCAACGTCAGACGGGTTAAATAAGTCAGCGTCGTAAAAGATTCTTCCAATGGGCAGGACTACTTCCATCAATGTGAATTTGTATGTTATGGTGCGGTCTCAACGTCCCAAATGCGGTCTATTCACCCATAAATGTGTTTCCTATCCATTCGGAGCGTCGTTCTAATGGTCGGGGAACCTCCAACGGTCATATAGCTTCGCCAAGGCGAAGTCCCGTTCTACGTGGTTCTGTTGTTCCGGTGAGGTTCAAATTTTGCAAACCTGCCTCCTGGGAAGTCTTCTCTGTAATTTCTTGTAGCTTTTCTAACTTGGATTTCTTCTTACTGAGCTTCCTTGCCTTCTTTCCTGTGATCTGAGTCTCTCTAACTTGGATTTCTCTTCCCATTCTTATTCTTATTTTCTCCCATCGTAGTGACTTCGTGTTGTTGATGTACTCTCAAAGGGTTCGAAGTTAATATCCCTTCCCTTACTGATTCCTGGGTGGATATACTTTCTTCTTGCATGGATAGGTCCTTCAAACCTTCTTGCGCTCTGACAGCTAATTCTCGTGCCTTCTGCTACTTCGACTTATCCTCTCGTTCTTCTATCATTCGATCTACTTTTCTAGCTATGAAGTCCCTTAGTTCTTGCTTTTTCTTTTCTGTAGCTTCTTCCTCTGCTTTCCTTCTGATCTGATCCTTCTTGATCCAAGTCTTTCCTAACAAAATTGGGAAAGGGGCGTTGTTCTCAACAAACCTAATAAATTCAAATTCTTCTTATGTCGGTGTTCCATGGATGATAACAGGTACACTAGTAACTCTTCCACATAGGGTTATCATCTTTCCTTTAAATAAACCTATTCTTCCCAATGAAGGTACCACAGTAGGCTTTCCCAAAATTTCCCAAGTGCTTTCTATCATAATATTCACTTGTGTTTCCTCATCCAAGGTACAGTCTATGTTGAAGTCTCCTATTCGTGTATCTATGTGTTGTTTTGCTTTCATGATTTCTGGTAAACTAACATCTTTGTGATCATTCATTACTTTTGTCAACTGTATTAATGTAGTCTAGACTTTCTCTGATCCTTTTTCTTTCTGATCTTCTAACATGCTCTTATTCTCTTGACTCATGTTCATTTGTTCAAGTTTAGCAATCATCCTTAGACAATCTTCAACCTTATGACCAACAATTTTACAATAAAGGCAAATAGGACCTGCACCAGGGCATTCCTTAGCAAGATGTCTCGGTCTTTTACAGTTATAATATAGTGTCAATCCTCTCTTTCTCTTATAATTTCCCCAACTTTTCTTGTACTGTGCACTAGGATCATAGTGTTGGACCTGCAATCTGCAAAAATTCTTTCTAGGTTTCTGCATCCACTTATTAGTCCAAAAATTATTTTTGTGCATAGGAATAACATATCTTTATCTAGTTCTATCAATTTTATTTAGATCAACTCTTTCTTCTAACTATATCGTAGCTTTCAGATTAGGACAGAATCTATCAAACATACCTAGATCCATGCTTTCGAAATAAAAATTTTCTCTTTACTTACTCTTATTAAACACAAATATTTAAGATCTTACCTCCTTTCTTCAAATCGTATCTCTTTCTTAGCACAAGGTTTGACAAGTCAAGTAGAGTACTGTGCACTACATCAGCATATCTACGCACAATGATTCTCTTTTCTTTTACTCCAGTTCCCAGCAATCACAGTTTCAAGTCCCGGCAATGGAACCATTTGTTGGCACAGGGGCAGACCCAGGGTTCAACGCTTCAATAGCGCACCAACAAAACCCTAACTACTGGCCCTTTTGGCAACACCTGTGAAGCGGGCGAAGTCTCACCCGAGGTAGAGGCAGTGGGGTTACAGGACTCAGGTGTCTATAACCAAGATGGGACACAGATCTATGATTACAACACTTCACAAAGTACTTAGGAACAACATTCATTAATATATTAGCCTTATTCACATCGCAGATCAACCCTAAGTACAGTTCAGCACAGTAATACTAAATATTAAGCACTCTAACCATATAGCACATAGCATTGAATCAGATCTAGCATTTACCAATAAATCACTAAGCACCCATAGATCTATCTAACATTCATAGAATTTAATGCACTAAACAGATTCAAAGAATAAACATCATAGCACAAAGCAACTCATCAACACAATATTTACGTGGTTCACCCCAGTGTGGGGCTACGTCCACCAATAGCTTCTTCTTCTATTATTCTGCTTCAATCTCTTACATCCATATGCTCCTGTGCACTAAGCCACAAAATCAAGCTTCTCACTGGACAAATGATCTGTGCACTAAGCACCAGATCCACCTTCCCAAAATCAGATCAAGGCATAGAGCCAACTCGCACAGAGCATTACATATACAGTCTGTTTCACGAAGCAACTCAAAGCCACTTGCACTTAGCTACATACACATCACTTGTCTCTTTCACTTAGCCCATCACTACATTGCTTGCACTAAGCACACTTCGCTACTTCTACTTTACATTCCTTCGTATATATACTTTTACATCCCTTACAAAAAGGCTTAATCATGGGTAAACCCATAGGCCAACATCCCAAAACCCTAATACAAAAACCCTAATGAATCCCTTGCTGGGTCCACAAAATAAGTGAGATCTCGCGATCTCAGCTCTGCTTGGGCAATCCATCTTCAACCAGCCTGTTGAAGTCCAAAAGTGGTCAAACCCGACCAATGTTTCCTCAAAACTTGGTCGAGGGCCAACATCAACTAATTCACTTTGTTTCTCGAGTTTTATATTCAAATAATGTTGTGACCTATTGAAAAAAATAGCCACGAATTCAACCAAAGGATAGTTCATATGCACATGTAAGCTTGGATGACCTTTGAAAAGTTTGAATAGTTTTAATTGTATTTGTACTTGTGTATGTGTTTTATATTAAAAATATTAATTATTTGTGAAATTTGACATGCACAAACTCCTTTTGTCAAGCAAGTTCATGTGGAATATTACAATGGTTGAGGTTGACAAATTGATGCCATTTTTCGGACTACCTAGAATAAGGAGATATTTTATCATTCCATTCTTTCCATTATTGCTCTGGGAGGTTGGGGGTGAGATAGTGAGCCATTGTAACCCTATTTTCTTTGTGAACCCTGTAATCCTAGGTGGATTTCAGTTAACATTTCTCCTTGGGCTTCCTTGGGGAAGCTTGGAGCTCTATAGGGAGAATTTTCTGGAATAGGTTTTGTTGGGTATGGGGTGTAGATGGTATCTAGAGACTCCATTGGTGTATATAGAGTTCCTAGAGCCATATCTAAGAGAGTTCCCAAAGGACCTATGTTGGGATCACTAGAAGGGAAGGGGGACAATCTGAGGGACTATAGTGTAGAGAAGAGGGTCCACTTTCTTCAATTGTGAAGGTTGGGGAAGGGAGTGTAGGTTGGAATTGCACCAAATTTTGGTACATCGGCCTAATTGAACCAATATTAATTCTAAAACCTTAGTTTTCTTAGAGAGAGTGTCTTTTCCCTGGTGGAGTCATAGCACTAACTCAAGGGTGACATGTTATTGAAAAAGCTATAACAATAGTGTCTATGGTTAGGTGGAACATCTAAGGTCTAGCGAAATTATTTTTTCCATTGAATCCTTTACCCATAACATTCCTAAATCACTTAAACTAGACCTTCCTACCCTCCAACTCCTAGAAAAAGGTTTTAATTTCAACATAGTCCTTAGATGTATCTGAGTTGAGGAAATTATTTGTTCCATTGAATCTTTTACCCATAACATTCATACTCATGAAGCAAAATAAATTAGACAGTAGTGTGGAAGAATCCTCATTCTTTCTAAACCTCCCAAACTTAACCTATCCAAAGAACAATTTTAGTCTATTCATCGTCTTAATGATAACTCTGGCGTCATTTTCCTAAAATCCAATAAAGGCAATCCTACCATTATTATGAATACCTCTGACTATGAATCTAAACTTTTGGACCTTTTGTCTTCCTCTACTTACAAGACTTTGGCTAAAAACCCTATCAATACCATTACTGACCCGATCACCAAAGCCATCCAATCTTCTTCCTTGGACCCTAACATCCAAAAATGCCTTATTCCTCAAAACCCCCAAACCCCAAGGATATATGGGAAACCCTAAATCCATAATAAATACATTCGACTTAAACTAATAGTTAGCACCATAGGATCCCCCACTCTTGGCCTTGCTCGATTTTTTGTTGATAAGCTTCAGGCCTTTGTTGGAAAAACCTATTCTTTTATCAAAGACTAGTAAAGGTATTCATAAAACTCAAAATATTCACCGTATTGAGCAAGAACTCATGGTTATCTTTGATGTTGTTTCTTTATTTACCAAAACTCGCCCTAACCTTGATCTCCAAACTAATAAACCCTAATACTCTTAACCTCATCAAAATCTTCCTCTCATCTACCTTCTTCGCCTTTAAATGGGTTTGTTATGAACAAACTAAAGGCATGACCATGGGTTCATCCTTATCCCTAGTGGTTACCAATATATTTATGGAACACTTCAATAATTTAGCACTAAACAACTTTCATCTCAAACCCAAGTGTTAGTTTCATTTTGTAGATGACACATTTGTCCTTTGGCCTCATGGTCATTCCAATTTAAGCTCATTCTTCAACCACCTTAATAGCATTTCTTGTCACATTCAATTGACTATGTAAATCCAAAAGGACAGTTATAGTCCATTTTTGGATGTTCGTATTTCCTGTATTCTTGATGCTTCCCTTTCCCACCAAGTTTACAGAAAAGGCTCATATTGATAGATTCCTTCATGCCACTTTGCACCATCATCCAACTCAAAAATACGGTGTCCTCAAAAATTTGGTTACTCGAGCCATTCACATATTTGCCCCTCAATTCCTAGCAAAGGAAGAATCCCACCTTACCAAGGCCCTTTTTTCCAATGGCTACTCTCTCTCTCTCTCTCTCTCTCTCTCTCAAATCAATCATGCCTTCCACTCAGCTAACAATTCTAAACCTAAATAAAAACAATTACCTCATCCTCCTTCTCACCTCTTCTATGCCCTATATCCATGGCACCACTAATCATATCTCAAAACTTTTGGCTAGAAATATTCAAACCTTACAAGACTCTCAAAAAAAAAAATTAAAACTACCAAACTTTTTAGAACTTCCAAAAATAAATCTGACCCGATGCTTGGCCCAAAAGTTTACCAAATTCCTTACTCTTGTGGAAAATATTACATAGATCAAACTGTAGATCAAGTAGATCCTTCAAATCGCATCTTAAAGATAGTTTATACTACCCAGAATGAAACCAAATTTTGATACTAACACCAACCTGATACTAACCACAACCAAACAAAATTTTGATACTACTTAGTTACCTTATATTATGTTATTTCTTAATTTTATTTCTTTATTATTATTTTAATTTCCATTTTTAAAAACCTCACATACAATTTTTATCCATACTCAAATAAATTACTCATGATATTTTCATGAGTAAATTCATTTCACTTGCAAAAACAACTTGAAGCAAATGTTTATTATTGTACTAAGAGATATGGGATATCATTACAATGCATAAGATAAATAAATTACTCATGATATTTTCATGAGTAAATTAATTTCACTTGCAAAAACAACTTGAAGCAAATGTTTATTATTGTACTAAGAGATATGGGATATCATTACAATGCATAAGATTTAATTTAGTGATATATTTTTATGGATTAAATTTTTTTGTTTTTTTCATTAAAAATAAGATACTATCACCATTACAATAGTAGATAAAGCTTAAACCCCACACAAACTAGTTCATCTACTTCTAGTGATATCCATATATAATATATATATAATACAACATAAATCATTAAATTTAATAAATTTAGTAATATATTTTTATGTATTAAATTTTTTTGTTCTTTTTGCTAAAAAAAAAAATAAGATACTACCACCATTACAATAATAGATCAAGCTTAAAGCCCACACAAACTAGTTTATTTACTTCTAATGGATGATATCCATATATAGCATATACAAAATACAACATAAATCATTAAATTTAATAAATTTAATTATTCATCTACACTTGAGGGATGATATCCATATATAACATATACAAAATACAACATAAATCATTAAATTTAATCATTCATCTACACATGAGAGATGATATCCATATATAACATATACAAAATACAATATAAATTATTAAATTGAATCTATATATAGCTCTTTTAATTACGTATAATAACTTGATATGCTTTTTCTTCAACATACATATTGCATTCAACTATGTCACAATTTTACTACTTTCTGTTGTCCTTTACATCACATATATAATAATAATAATAATAATAATCTATTTTCAAGATCACGGCCAAGTCAGCACATCAAATTGATGTATGAGACCTCCTTGTTTGTGGGACCCCCTTGAACTTGTGATCTCTTAAGAGGAAACACATGTTCTTAACCATTAGGCCCACTCAAACTGTATAAATAACTTGCTTTCAGATATTAAAGATATTTTAATTTTTATTTGAAATGATTTTTTTCTAGTTATATATTTTGCCGATATTCTTTTTCAATATGCTAATCAAAAATAAAGTTTAAATAACAAAAAATAATAATTTTATACAAATTTATATTTTAAAAACCAAAATTAAAATAGTATTTACTGTAAACATCAATATTATAGATAATAGAAAAGTTTCACATAGTGGAGGTCCTTTGATCTACATCACTGCCAACCAATGGAGACAGCCCTTTACTCTGAGTCTGATCATATTCAACTGTCATTAAACATGAATAGAGAGAATGAAATATATATGGAATGCAAATTGCATTTGTGAATCCAGTGGAAAAACCTTCCAATAAAGCTGAGAAATGGTAGACAAGTATTCTACCAGAGAATTCTGTTACTAAGTAGCCGAAATGCAAGATACCTATTAGAACTAAAAGCCTGGATTGAATTCTTTCAAGTACTGCATTGACACGTTATTTGCAAGCAGAACAATGTTCATCAAGGTCCCTCCAGCGTCCATCATCAAAGTTGAGAGCATAGCTTTTAGCATCATATCTGAAATCCATAGATGGACTTGTAGCTATCATTTTTCTCAACTCGGCTCTGAGTTTCAAGAACAGACGCCTCCATCTGATTTTACAACAGCCCATGTCTTCATTACCTATAGAAATGATATCTCTGCACAGGCAGTCCTTCTTGCTGCTAACCCAACACCGCCACTGCTGCCACAGCTTGCTGTTACTGTTATCACAGATGATTCTATGTCCACCGGTGGACGCTTATCACGCTCACAGAAAGGATAACAAACTCCTACATTGAGGCAATATCCTGAACCTTTTCTTCGTTAAATGAAATGGGTGACAGGGCTCAAAGAGACCTAGTCAGCAGTATTGTTGCAGTTCTGCATATATTCGATCTGGTATAACCGATGTTTCAGATGAGAGCATCGAATGAAATCGCCATTACCGGATCTGATGAAGCTCTGCTTAGAACAAATTGTTGGTCAGGTAAGTATAACAAATATCTTAGAAGCCAAGCCAGCGGTGAGCTCTCATACATGGCAAAGGGAAATCGCAGGGAATCTTATGGAAGTACTCCTCAGTAGACATATCTCAATCGTCGTGACGGTCCCGAGGGCATTTAGAGAGTTTATAATACAAATACAGGTTATCTAATTAAGCCTAAAGGTGTATATCTATTGACAATGGGTATAATTAATGATCTTTTAATATTTTTAACCTCAAACCCTAATCTGATGGCTAAGCATTGAAGATGCTGGCATATTCTTAGTCGTCCTCCAAAATCAATGAGCCAGATTTATTGCTGATAACTTCCTTGCATTTATGAAGACATCCGTTAACATGTTTACTTTTTTACATTTACCTTAGAATACTTAAAAAGTTACTGTGAGCATATATAATTGACACGATTCAAATGATTAAGAATGATTAATATGTATGCATGCCACTTTTATATCACTCCACAGTTTTTATGTTAGAGCACCATTCATTTCTGATCCCACGACCTCCAGGCATTACCTCCCACATTATGAACATTCCACGACCTGAACCGCCACAACCAATTAGATGTGAAATGCGCGGAAGACCTCGCCAAGCCGAAGAAGAAGTTCAAGAGTTCCCACAGCTCGGAATCGGTGGTAAAATCATCATATAATAATCAGGCCATTCGATCATCAATATTCTCGATAGGCTCAGCCGAATCCATTAAAATGCCCCGCAAAGCTTTCAGTGGCGCTAAGATAATGGGCAAGAAAGGTAGTCGTTTAATGGCCGTGAATTCATACAGGCTACCGCTATCGCCTCCAAAATAGATTATATAGGACTCACGTGCAACAGACAATATATAATTTACAGATCCATTCCCAACAGCGAGTGTTGAACGCTGTACATAATGCCCAAAATGAGCACTTTTATTTTCTGTAAACTTCTCAATCCCTAACGGATTTCGATTCGGGGACGGAAAAAACCCCATCTGATGTAAGATACTTTAATGCCAAATCTTCAAAGTGCTTTGATATTACAATTACAGTAATATAGTCGTAACTGCAGATATAAAGAAAGGAAGAAGGGAGGAATGAAGGAGAGAAGAGGGAGATATCTCTCTAAACCCAACGTTGCTAGTATCTGTTGTGCATTCATCTATGGATTATTAACGAAAAATTCTTAAATTCTTTTATAGTCTCATTCTAATTTCTTTGACTTCGTTATACTTTATATAACTTATACTTCCATATATCATATAGTATTATACTTTATATAGCATTATACTTTATGCAATTTTCTAGAACAAAAGGAATGGAGCGGGATTATTTCAGTAGGTTTTTGTAATAATGTATATATAAGATAACCTATAATCTATATAGTTCAGTAAAATAAAACTTTAAATGATATTTTTAGTATGATATTATAAATTTAAAATATATTATAAACTTAAAAATGTGATTATTAATATGATATTATAAATTAAAAATGATATTATAAACTAAAAAATGTGATTATTACGCTCATAAGGCATACACCTATTGACAATGGGCACAAGTAATGATCTTTTAACTTTATTTAACCTATTAGGTGTAAGCGTCATTCTCAATGGGCACAATTAATCACCTTTTCAGTTGTCCGTGCGTTTCAATTCACCAGAGTGTTATCCGTCCAGATAACTTTTGGCTTTCACCAACCGCAACACCAACCACTTTGCGGTTGTGCTAGTATATATACAGTTTGAACTGGCTTAACCATAATACAGATTATTTGGTATATATACAGTTTGAGTGGGTTTAATGGTTAAGAACACGTGTTTCTTCCAAAAATGTCACAAGTTCAAATCCAAAGGGGATAGGGTATGTATATAAATATTTTCAACCGTAAAACTTGTTATTAAAAAGCAATGTAGCTTAGTAACAATAATAAAAGTTGTTTAGTTAAACATAAACTTAAACTTCAAGCATGTCGATTATGTTGAGGATAAATATGGTGGTCATTGATATTAAACATTGATTTAAACATATGCCCTTTGTGTTGTGATGAGGCTTGAAGGGTAGGTGTCCCTTGGCGTGGGACTCTCATATGAGAGTGTTTTGGATATCTCAGTGCTTGTCAACTCACAAGTTCATGCTAATACTAACTTGAGAATTATATGTTATTAGCAGCACACAATTTTATAGTAATGCTAATATAAAGCTCAATTCGACCTTTAAATCAAATCTATGAGTGAATATTAAGTTAAGCTATTTATTACAAATAAATATAGAGAAGAAATTTAACTCATTGTTGAGAGTTGTAGAACTTTACCCCTCTCCACCCGGAGGAGGGGGAAATAGTTTATTTTCATGAAAATGTGGACTTTGGTAAATACATTTCCCATAAATCTTGATAGTCATTGCATTCATTTTATTATATTTGTGTTATAGGAGTATGTGGGGATTAACTTGTAGTTCACTATGTTGGTGATTTGTACTTGGATAATTTGGCACCTTTTCTCCTAAGGTAGAGAGTGAGCCAAAGCTCTAAACACTAGATACAAGTTGAAGCATTGGCTTCTCAATCTCTCTTGGTTAAAATTTGGTTTGTTATAGAAAGTTGTTCAGTTATTCAGGGGGAGAGGTAGGGGGGAGGGCGTGAGGAAATCATTTAATTAGTGAGTATGATTGTGGGGTGGAATGTTGTAAGTAGACTATTTGGACCAACTTGTACCACATTGTGCTTAGACATCGGATATTTGATATGTGGGACACCATTAGTCCCTTTGATTAAAAGCTCGAGATCTCTACATTGATTAGGACCCTTAGGAAATGCCCCAAACCATATTATTTTAGACACTAAGTGTCTAAAAAGATAGATTTTCCTATGTTTTAATCCCACTTGTTGGTTTTCCTTGAAAAATGAAAGCCATGGTGGGTTTTCATTCGAAACTCGTAATCACATGATATAGCCAAAAAAAAATGCTTACCACTTATCATGCATGTAAAACAACATTTTTCAGGTAAGAAACAACTCAGAAGGTGTTGTGGATGATGAAGAGGCACCCTAAGAGGCCTCTCAAACTCTATAAATAGGCCTCTTAGAGTTCATAAATACTATCTTGGGAGAGTAAGGTCATGTTACCCATTTACAACTAGAATCTTGCGATGAGTTTTTCTCATTGAAATCTTGTGTGGACGAACTTTTTTGGCCAAATCTTGAAGAGGACTCCTTACCACATTGAAGACAAAGGACTAAGAAATCTTCCTAAAGGAGACCAAACCCAAAAAAATAAGTATTGGAGAGCCACCTCTCCACAAGTAACATCTATTTGTAATTTCACTTATTTTCTCTATTATACCTATGCCTTCCCTATAAATCTATCATTTCTTATTCTTTTTATGATTTCATTTCTTGTATTTTCATATCACTAGAAATTATAGGCAATATTTAGGGTTTCTTTCATTTGCATGCAATATATAATTCCACTAATCTTGGTTTTCCATATGAAAGGAGTTGGCATATTTTAGACCACCATTATGTTGTTTCTATAGATAGCAACTAGCTTATACTCAATGAAAATGCACTTGTGCATGCACAACTAAAAATCCCTCTCAAAATCTATAGCGACACTACTGGGTTTTTTTGAAAGTTATGATATTACTTCTTTAGTAAATTTAGGCACAATTTTTCCTTGTTTATTGTTTTTTGAAATCTCACAGTAACCTACTCTCTTTGGACTCTTCTCAAATCCATAACCTAGTGCGGATTTTAGGGAAAAACCATTTTTTTCCTTTCCCTTTGAGTCTTCTAATGGGTATCAAAGATTTTATCATGAGTAGCTTGTTGAGGAAAAGGTATGAGGAACCTCATGCCAACATTTTTTAATCTTACTTGGCTAGAGTAAGATAGTTGGGATTGTTACCCTGAGTTTATAGCCAAATAAATAAAAAAATCAATTGATTCTTTAGCAATGAGTACTAGGAACCAATGTTGTCTTTTATAATTAAATTTGTAAAAGAAGAAAGTAAAAAAAATATGTGTTTTGTTTTTTATAGAATCAAGAACAAATGAAATATAAATATGATAAGCAATACAAATAAATACACGTGTGAGATGCAAAAATCAACCAAGTAATTTATTGATTTCATTCCAAGTTACAATCATTCCAAGTTACTAATTTCGTTGATTTAGATATCTTTGATGGACACCATACAAAAAGACTTTGATATCAAGAG
>ML778159.1:0-34305 GCA_009831015.1 Picea engelmannii
TTCTCAACAATACATTGGTGGAATTATAACATGGTTCAAGCCCTACTCATTTACCGAGGATTATTTTACAAATCCTTGTCCCATCCAGACATTTATTTTCTGGGAATCCTAAGGCATGTTTTCCTAAACAATCTATCCAAACAACTCTTGAAGGGGTTCAAGATCATTTTCTACGACCCAATTTCCAAGCTATACATGTATAATATTGTTTTGAAAGAGATTAATTAGTTACAATTTTGTATTGAATTTGTGATTTTGAAAGTTAAAGAAAAAATTTAATGACAGTGCACTTTGTCAAAGATATTTCATAATAGAAATTGTATTTCACAAAACAAAACAGTACACTTTAATAAAGTTTCAGAAGAAAATTCCTTTCAGTTTACATAAATCAATTCAGCATCTTCAAAAACCCTAAAACATCAGTGGTATACAATCTCAATTACTAAAATCCAAAATTCCAACTATTTTTTTAATTTTCTTGATAAAATTTTGAAAAAACCTTTGAAAAAAATACTCAAATAAAAATAAAAACATAAAACTTTTAAACTATGTCATATAAAATATAGCTAGTATCACATATAAGAAAAATCGTCGCTGCAGACAAACAAATTTATGGCAAATGCGATAAAGGATTTTCTGCATTCCATAATTTTCGCACCCAAAAGATGTGATCGAACTTACCTATTGATTGAGGTGCATGACTGGCTTTTAGTTAAATTTTGAATTCGATTTTCCATCCAAGATGGCAATAGTACGATTGGTATGCATTGGCCAATGAAATGCTGCCACGTTGCAATATCAATCTATCTTTCACCAAATTGTCACCTCTTTTCAATTAGGTTCAAGATGCCAGCTCATATTGAATTCAATGCCCAATCCGTAAATATCAAAGTAAATTCCTCCATTTACAATGCTCAACAATGTATGTACGGGCTGTTATACATAATCATGCAAAGCAAAATTGTAATAATGTGGTGGGGTGAGGCTGAGAGTGGGAGAATTATAATGGTTTGAAAGTTATAATTAACAATGTGAGTGTGATTGTTGGTAAAATTGTAATTTTATATTATTCAAATTGTGTTGTTAATGGATAATCTATTTAGTTTTTTCAAAAAATTGATTGTCTAAACTATATATATTTAATGACTGAAATTTGTCATTCAAATCATTTTTTTAAATTTTTAACTAGTTTTTAACAAATCCAAAAAAATTAAAAAAACTTAAAACATTTAGAATATATTTTTTTAATCTTACAAATTTTCAAAAACTATACGTATACATATACGTCGTAAAGTATATAAAAGTAGAACTTCCCAGCTTTGAAAGGTTGGTACCTTTGGAACAGTTCGTGGTGGATAAATGCTCCAAGCTAAAAAGAACACAGGGATTCGACCGCTAATAGAGCTGCAAACCCTTTCGTTGTCTTCTTGCAATGCGATCAAAGAGCTCGCAAAGTGCTGAAAATTTGAGGTCGTTGGATTATCCTAATATCGCGGACTGTCCCAAACTGCAGTCGGTGAGGGAGTAGTGGAACAGCTGGTCCAACGAATAGAAGTCCTTGTTGGTTAACAGAATATATATTTTTTTTTCATTTTAAATCTATTAATAATTAATTTTTAAAATGTTAAAATCAATTTAAATTGTTAAATTGACAAATAACTCTTTAGTCCAAATTCTTACATGAGATTTGATATAAAGCAAATGAGTGAAAGACACGATAATGATGAGGAAAGAATCTATGGTGATCAATTAGTTTTGTTTTTTGAAAAGATTGAAAATAAAAATGGTGAGGAAATAATCTATCTTATACATTGATTTGATGTCTGGTTTAATAGTGACCTTAATAAAATAAATTATTTTTTTTTTGTTTGTTAATTTGTGCAGGACCTCCCGGGGATCGCACCGCAGGTTTCGAACCGGTGACTTTAACATCACGGAGTGGCTTAACAACACACTCCGTTACCGACTGTCCTACACCTGGGGGACTTAATAAAATAAATTATTATTATTATAATAATTAATTATATTTTTTTAAAAAGAGATGTGAAATTCTTCTTTAAAAGAAAATCAATTTTAAGAAAATCAATTTTTAAATGGTACAAAATGTTACAAATTAAAAATGGAGAAAAGAATCTGTTTTTAAATGATATAAAGGAAATTAGTGAAAGACACGACAATGATGAGGAAAGAATCCATCTTTATTAGTTAACTTTGTTTTCTGGAACCAAAAAAAATGAGCAGTGGCGAGGACAGAATTTATATTTATCAATTAGTTTTGTTTTAAGTTTTTTTTAAAACAGATGAAATTACAAGTGGACTCTGATTATACAAACTTAGTCACTCAAATCTGCAGATCCAACCATTCATCATGAGATTTTGGAAAAAAAAAAACGTTTAGACTAATAACAAAACAAAACGGAAACCGATAGAAGAAGGAGTCAACTCATTATCTGATTGGCTGGCTAACTATATGATTACTAGAATGCCTTACTCCTAAAGTTGATTTCTAGAGTGCCTTTCTCCTAGAGTGTCTTTATATGGAGTTGCTGCCTGTTTCTTCTGGGTACTTGCTGTATGGGGATGTTTGATATATTATAAAGAACAATCAATTGAAAATGATACGAATATCAATTAAGTGGTACATGAGTGGTCCAAATTCATGTATGACATAATTGGCAATATATTATTAAGATAAATATTTTTCTATTTTTCGTGATAATCGAAGGATGTTATAATTTTTATAACTTTATGCATTTGCCATAATTATCTATAATTAATTTGTCATTCTTTATTATAATATTTCATAATAGTATTATTATCTATTTCATAAGAATATTATATACTTTTTGTCTTTTGTTGTAATCTTATAATTATGGATATTATAATTTGATGTAATCTTTTTATTGCAACATAATATTATAATTTGATGTAATCTTTCTATTGCAACATATTTTTTTCATAATATTATGACTATAGAATAATATTTTTTCATTATTTTCTATTCTAATGTGTGAAAATATTATGCTTAAAATTTAGTAATATCATTTTATAATAATATTTTTGTTGTATTATTATCATTAATTTGAAAATGTTGGACATAAAGAAATAACATAATAATTAAGAAAACAATTAAATCTTGTAACTTTGAATTAACCTAAACCATTAGGTATATATATAAAAGAATTGTAATCATTATTATCAAAACATACATAAAAGTTCAATCAACCTAGGTTAGAAGAACATATGAGAAAATATAAGTATAACCATGTGATATTATTAAGATATGACTTTATTATTTTTTTAAATTGATAATAATTGAAACTATGAAAAACAAACATGGGTTTTACAATTACAAATATAAAATAGAAGGAAAATCTTGCTTAATTAAAAGAACACTTTTATAGCCCAATTGCAAATCCAAAATTTACATCTTCAAATCAATTCATTTTTCATATTCTTCATCATCTATGTCATTATTAGTGCCTTAAGTTGTGAAAATTTTAGTGTTCATGAAGTTTCATTTATCTCTAGGTAAGTATAGAATAAAAAAAACATATTTTCTCCAATGACAGATTTAGGGGAAAGAACTATTGATTGTAATGATTTGGCCACAAATATGGCTCACTTTTACTTAGTAGAAGTTTAGTTGAGTCAATTGAAAAGAGATTTGTATTCCATGGGATCTATTAAAGGTTTCAAAAAATAAGTACTAGAATAATATTTCTTAAATGATTTTCTATATTTTAAATTAATATTTTTTTGTATAATTGACACATATTCCAAGTTATTGGCAATAAAATTCTTATCTAAAACACGGGCAAACCAATTTTTTGGAATAATACTTTAAATCCACAATCTTTTGTCTTATCTTTCCATACCTCTTCTCCACTTCAAAATGTAGCATCATGGTTAGAGTCAACCACTACATTTCCACAAGGAAGAAGGAGAATGTGGAATTGCCACTTGGTTTTAGGGGAAAATGAGAAACCCTAGGAGAGGAAGGAAAAGTATAAGGGGAAGGCCACTAAATTTTTGGGTTTTACTCTTAATTAGAAAGTTGTTGATTAGTTGAAGTACTTTAATTAAGGTATTTGAAAAACAACAATAAATTAGTAAAGGAAATCAAGATAAGCTAACATTAATTCCCAACCTCCTTTGGTGGGAATGGTAATCTGAGAAAATAAAAGAGAGGAGAAATGGAAGGAACACACTTGTAAGAATGTTGTTGTAGGTGTTGAAGATACTTGCGTTGAAAACGAGAGATGTGATAAGCTTGTAAGAGATCACTCCACATCTTGAATGGACCTGCACGTGTAATTCAATATTCCTACAAGATACACATGTACTTGATCTCCAATACAAAGCAATATGAAAAACTAGATCTACCACATAAAAATATATGACAATGAAATTTGGAATGGTGACCCAAAGTGCACCTCCGTAGAGGTGAAGATCAAATTTTCCAAGGCATAAGAGATTGAAAAGGACCAAGAAGATGCCTTATAATGAAACAAGAATCTTATAAGGTTGGAGCCAAACTAAAAGTAAAATATCCTTATTTAGGTGCTAGAAAAAGAAGTACAAGCAACCCAAGAGCATGGTAGATGGATTATGAAGCTAGATCACTATTTGACACCAATCAAAGTATGTCCCTGCAATAAAATGAAATGAGGGAAGACAATTGAAAGAAAATTTGCAAAGAGGAATGGAATCATATAAATAGGAAAAAGAATGTCCTTAATGCATAAGTGAATATGAGGTTAGGCATTAAAGAGAGAAATTTGTATGTGAAATTCATATAATGGGTTTTGACCTCACACCATGGGTATTTTAGTATGTACTATAGATATTTTTATTCAAACCAATTCTCTATCATTTGATTCATGAATCATAGTCATGGTACAATCCACATAATCCAAAACTCACTTGGCACCAAAATAACATGAAGGTATAAAGAATATTTGACTAACTATACCCCCAATTAAATAACTCAAATGGATTTGGATCGTTGAGGACATAAAATGGATCATTTGAAACAATGTGGGTCAAAAAGGGGGTTGTAGCCCTAAACTACTCCCGTAGAGTATGAAATTTCCCCAAATGGGTTCCTTAAGGGTGTAACCTAATAAAACAGGTTCAAAATACCATGACACGTAAGAAGAAGGTGGTAAGGGACCCTTCCTAAACACTAGACATCATTAAGAGGACTCAATTATAATATGACATAAAAGGGGGACTCAGCTAAGGTGGTCCAACATAGAGGGACAACGGAGATGTATTGATGTCATATGATGGTTCATGCATGCACAATGGGGAAAAGTAGGCCACACCACGATACCTTTAATGGGTAGGTGTATCTAAGTACTAAAGAAAAAAAACCATATCCCCCCTTACATAATTGGTTACCCATAATATGGGAATAAAGATGAGCCACACAAAAGGAGAGAAGAAAGTAGAAAATTGAAATTAGAAATAGAAAAAATGAAAAAGGAATTATGCATGGGAAGGATCTTACTACCATGTGTAGTGTAAACTAATGCCTTGACTTTGTAGTGGTAGTTGATCATTTCCTGTCGCAATTTTGTGTCCAATGGTTGCAAGATATCTCATTCTCTAAGAGTCATTTCTATGAGTAGAGCTATGGCACATGTGTGTAGGGAGTATGATATCAAGCATATATACTAGACAAAAAGAAAACAAATAAAAGGAAACAAGACATGCATGATAAGTAGAAAATATAACACAAGTAGGAATGCTACTATGAAAGCAACAACTAAACCATGAAATGACATCTACTTAATTCTAACCACTTTGAAATTAGAATAGCAACCAAACTTGAGAGTAAATGAAAAAAAAAAAATAGAGACATGTAAGAGAATGGTACCTTCACTTACCTAAGAACAAGAGATGCAACCTGAGCCTATTTTGGTTGTGACACTTGAGAGAAGACAACCAACTTGGGCATGCTAGAAAAATAGGTGTGAGTAGTGCAAAGAAAAAACTATGAATGGAATACATGAACCATGAATAGTAAAGAGCAGAGTGTTAGAGATACAATACCTATATTTACACAAGGACAATGATATGGGATCCTACTAAGGTATGTGAAATATGTGTGTTTGGCAGTCCCAATGTTAATATAAGTTATATACCTACAAAAAAATTTAGTATCTTTCCTTGAATGGGGGATGGGAAAATGACAACAATTCATAGGAAAACATGGGAATTAATTAAAGGGAAGGGAAGGAAATAAAATTGGTGATGATGGTTGGGATGAATTGGTGAATTCAAGAGATGAGACACAGCAAAAATAGTGAGGAAAAACCAGTGCAGGAACTAGGTGACAATGATATCACATAGACAAGGAGGGTGTAGGAGGTAGTAATGATGGTGAAGTGACATGAGATAATGTATGAGGAGACAACAATAGAAAGGTTCCATTGGAGGAACTAATGATAGTGAGATGAGTTTAGTGAAGGCATAAGGTAGGGATATTGGAAGTCACCATCGAAGGAATTAATGATGGTGGCATGACATCGACAAAGGTATTATATAATGACATTGGAAAGGAACCATCAAAGACATGAAGTGACAACATCAGCATGGGGCTAGTAAAGGTGCAAGAGGTGACCATGCTAGTGAAGCACCATCAAAGGCATGAGGAAAGAGGAGACAAGAAGTAGATGTTAGGGAAAAGGAAATGAACCTACAATTGAAGGATACATAATGTGATGACCCAAAGCTAGCATGTTCAGTAGGAAACCAAAGGAAAATGGTGAGATGACTTGTCCCAACTAAGGAAGAGCTACCACAAATTGGACCCTACTGAAGATAGAAACCTATAAATAATTTATCATCGATGAAATGACTAATAAAGGAAAGGTTTAACCTCTCTCAAGCATCAAGAGGAAAAGTGAAAGAGGAGGAGAGGTGAAGATGAGCAGAAGAAGCTAGTTGAGAGGAAAAAAGAGAGAATGCTCGAGCAACTTAGAGAAGGAGAAAAGGAAGAAGGAGGGATAGCCAATCAACCTAGAAATATCCATTATATGGGAAAGGACAATTTTAGAGCATACCTAATAAGGAGAAGGAAGAAAAAAAATCTAAAAGGAAGAGAGGACGGAAAAAGGGGCACTTTCCCTAAGTGGAAAGGATCAAGGCTCAAGATGGGACTTGAATTAAGGATATAAGGAAAAGGAGGAAATGGGTATGGATGGATACATGATTGAGAAAAATGGATAGCTAAGGATAGGAGGAGGAGAAGGAGGGAAAGAGATATAAGGAAGAGGAAATCTAGAGACATCCTCCTAGGAGGGAAGAGGTTCCAAAGTAGGAAATCTCCAAGGAAGAGGGTCATTAGGTGACCAAGAAGGGAGGAAGAGGAGGAAAATAATTAACAATTATTAAAAATTATAATAGGCATAGATATTCAACATATACATATACAAGTATAATTAAAAAGGTATATAATGAGTCTATAAATTGACATTGCTTTTGCCTAGTTTATAATGACTTGTGTCTCTCTAAGATCAATTTTTGAACCATATCCTTATCCTTTTCTACCATTCTATATTATATTTGCCACAAGGCACTTTGGATTTAATTTTAATATTTTTTCTTACTCATATAATTAATTTAGGAATAGTTGATGAGATCGCTTATGACTTTTTAAAAGGAACTAGTTAGTCATATGATGTTATGATGAATAAATGTTTCTAAGGATTCTTGTAGTATGTATTCATTAATTTCTCAAAAGAACAATGATGAGATCAATAATGGAGTTATTTTTTGGACAATTCGATAGATATACCATAATAAGAGAATTGAAGTATACTTAGAGGCTGATTCAATGCAATCTGAATTACAGAATTTACTCCAACTTGAGGGATCCAAAATGAAACTTACACTAGCTAGGGGGTCCAAAACAAACGTTACTCTATCTCGATGGATATGAAACAAATATCTATCTTAGTACTCCAGCACAATGAACTCACAGGTAAAGTAATGATGGTTCATTACTTGTATAGGAATATAGGAAACAAATTAGTTGTTTCATTAATTTGATCCTCAAAAGGGGCCATGTTCATTCTTGGATCGTAGTTCCCTAAGATATTGAAAGTATAATCAAAATGGGGGATATTTCCATAAAAATAGGGCTTTGTTATTATTTTGTTTTGAACACAAAGATGATATATCACTACTATAAAATGAGATCACCACCACATTAGTAAAACACTAGTAGGAAAATTAGTAAAAGGAGGAAACTCCAAGGGTATTCCCAAATCTCATCATGACCCTCTAGTTGAACATGTTGCATCCAATACAATAGCTAGCCATCATGAAGTTGATTTCACAACACATTTTGTCATAAGCTCTCCAACTACTGAATCTTCTAACCTAGAGGAATTTATTAGGGGGAAAGAGGCTCTAGAGTATCAGGAGAATACAATTCAAGAACCTAATTTCTCTATTGACTCTCCCGCTTCTAAGGAATCTGTGGTGTTCTAGAGAAACAATTTTCTAAACATGGTCAATATTGAAGGAGAAAGTTCTAACAAAAAGGAATCCATTACATTTGAATTTCTTAGTCATGAGTTGGATGGCATGGTTCAAATGAATAAAGGAAGGGATCTCAATTTGAGGGTACTTTGCATGCTATCACTTCCATAGAACCATTAATTCCAATGCATTTATATATGTTTCTAGCATCTGAATCTTATTTTTATCCAAAGGCTAAAGGGAATCCTTATAGGGAAGCAACCATGAATTTGGAGTACAAACCCTTCATTGAGAACCAAACTTGAGATTTGGTTCCGCTTCCATATGATTGAAATCTTGTTAGATGCAAGTGGATATATATGACAAATAATTAAGCAAATAGACTTGTAAGAAGATACAAAGAAATTTTGGTAGCCAAAGGCTTTCAACAAGTCCATGGGATCCACTACGATGAAACATTTGCACTGGTGGCCATGATGGATTCCATTTGATTGGATCTCGCTATTACAACAACAAGAAAGTGGGAGGTTCACCATATGGACATGAAGAATAATTTTATTCATGGTGATCTCAAAGAATAAATCTACATGGAGAATCAACAAGGGTATGTACATAATTCATCACTAGTTTGTAGACTCAAGAAATCACTCTATGGATTCAAGCAAATACCTAGATCTTAGCATGCCCAAATGGATTCTTACCTTCTCTTTCTAGGTTTCATTCATTGCAAATATGACCCAAATGATCATATGTTGATTGATTCTCTCTTCATTATAATATTATATGTAGATGATTTACTAATCACAGGGAGTTCAATCTCAACCATTGTTGTAGTCAAAACCACTTTTCATGATAGGTTTTCCATGACTTGCACAGGTCTACTAAACTACTTTCTTTGTATTTAAATCAGCTAGGCTAATTTAAGAATCAAGATGTCTCAGTCAAATTATACTAGAGATCTCATGGTCATATTTAATATGACTGAATGTGAGCCAACTTCCATGGACTTCCTATACAGGATCAATTAATAAGATGGTGGTGATACACCTTTGGTCAATTGTACCAAGTATCAACAATTAGTGGGGAGTCTTATTTATCTCACTCACTCTTGTCCTAACAACTCATATGTCATTGGAGTTGTTTCCATATACATGTGGGAGCCACATAAACAACATTGGAAGGATAACAAGCGTTTATTGTGGTATGTCGAGGCTACCACTAGCCATGGAATACATTATGTAGTAGGATGTACCTTGGATGTTGTTAGCTACACTGATTCAAATTGGGATGGAGCTAAAATAGATTGCTAGTCAACCTTGGGATATGTTTTCAGTTTGGGATCTAGCCCCATATGTCGGTCCAACAAAAAACAATCTTCCATTGCTTTTTTATCAATAGAGGTTGAATACAAAGGTGCAATCAATGTCACAACTCAGGCCATTTGGTTGCAACACTTCCTCACAGAGTAGGAAAGAACCAAACATATTGATATCCACATGCTCTTGTTAGGGACCTAAACTCCCTAACCCCTCACGTAGGTAGAATAATATATTTTCCATGTCACAAAGGATGAGATTAATAAGGATGGATAGTAATAAGTAAGAATAAGTTAAATGTAAGAAGACCTAATAGAAGATTCTTCTTCTAGAAAGATCTTCCTCTAGATTGTTATTTTGGTAGATGGATTTAGTATAAATAGGAGTTTAGGGTATGAGAATTTTTTGTCTTGAGAATTATTGTAATAGAGCGCTCCTCTTCTGTAGGTTTCCCCCTCGAAGAGGCAAGTGAACATTGTTTTCTATCAATAAAGGTATTATTTTGATGTTGTGGTTTTATATATCGTGTTGTTCCCTTGTTATTCTATGTAGTGTTTATATTTTCTGCTATTATAATAGATCTGGTACTTTACAAGTGGTCTTAGAGTACTTTAGGTGGCAAGAAATTGTGGGTTAAATTTTTTCAAGGTAGAGACGTATTCTAGCATCCTAAAACTATAGTGATCTATCAATCAACGCATAAATCCATGGTTAGAGAAGCATACACACTGGAAATACAAGAAATAATTAAGCTCATATTATTGGATACCCTTGTAACCCCTATTGGTACCCCTTTGAGTGGTAGTGCATCAAATAGAACCTATATACAGACTAACCTAGGTATCCTGAAACCATCCATAGATCAACTTATCAGTCGCCTGAGTGAGATAATTCCACAAAGAACAATACTTGGGAAGATAATCTCTAGTACCTTGATAATCGAGTAGTACAACTAAGGGTATGGTCTAGCCTCCTCAGTTGGTGCCCTGAGATATTAGGACAAGTACTATTTTTCGACCCCGCATGTATATCAGAGAGCTATATCATAGGGAAAACCCTTGTATGTAGAAACCCTCAACACCCTAACCCTTGGGACAGAAACAAAACATAAAGGGAACAAACAATATATATTGTTGTGAAACCTTGCCTCTTGCATTCAGGTTGCAAAATTACTACACATTTGTTCTTGTTAAGAATTTGGACATTTTGCCACTATAGTATTTTTCAAATTAGAGTATAACTCCGCAGGAGTAAAAAAAATATAGTATAGGGATTTCCCACACCCTTATTTGAGACCTATCCCATTGGGTTCCTCTTTTCATTCTGGTTGCATTCATACCTATCATTTTTTCAAAAAAAATTCTCTGTGGTCTCGACCCCCTTGGCCCCGTTATTTAGGACCTACCCCATTGGATTCCCCTCTCATCCTTGATCATCATGATACTCTTCACCCGTAACCCATTTTCTGTGTGGTCCCACCCACTTCTTTCCTATGGCCCCTTTCACCATGGCCCACACCCACACCCAACACCTTGAATCATGCCTCAATAACTTGTCCTCTTCTTTCTCTGGGACACAACAAGAAGTGTGGAAAATCAATGCCAATGTTTCCACCATCAATGCCAAAATTAATTCCACCATAGCCGCCAAAATGGAAACCCTAAAACAAGACCTCTCTTCCCAATGACAACCTAGCTTGAATATTTTTTTTCCCATATCTACACTAAGATAAATATTCCTGGAGATCTTATCTCATCTAACCAACCTCTGCACCCCGAAGGTGAGACTTCCTCCAATTCCCAAAGTTTTTCATCCCATCACTTACAACATGATCTACGCCTTCCTAGAGTCGATGTGAAAAAAATTGATGTCTTAGATCCCATGGGTTGGGTCACCCAAATGGAACATTACTTCTATTTTCATGTCATTACTGATAAGTTGGCCAAACTATTTTATGGTGTTCTCCATTTGGATCCTGAATATTGGCAATGGTGGAAATAATGTCAAAAGGTATGCCAAGGGTATGTATCTTTGACACATTTAGTTGTGTATATCTATGATTGATTTGACACCAAAACCCATCATTTATGCCATTTGACCAAGTTGAAACAAACTGGCCCAGTGGAAGAGTTTATAGCTACCTTTGAGCAATTAGCTTTCAGAACATAGGGCATGAATTTTTTTTTTGTCATGGAATGCTACATCAGTGGCCTCAAGGATGAAATATGTTCCCATGTCCTCATGGCTCACCCCCAGCCTTGGCTAGAAGTTACAAAATGGGTTAAAGAAGCACAAAAAATCATCTCCTCCCAAACCATAAAACCACCCTTTATTCCTCTTCTTAAACCCCCCCTTCCCGCCCCTCCTTCCACTCCCCTTGAGATCCATAAATTAACTTGGGATGAAATGGTTGAATGTAAAATTAAGGGTCTTTGTTATAATTGTGATGACAGGTATTTTCCGGGGCATAAGTGTAAGGAACAAAATATTTTTATGGTTATGTCTGAGGATGTTTCTGAAGAAGAGGCAAATGTTTCTCATGCGGCTGAGTTATCGCCACTAGATGATATTCCTCCACCCTCTGATTTGTCGGCAGTTGGACCACTAATTTCTCTCAATGCACTCATGGATTTCTCTACTCCCCAAACCCTCAAATTAATTCGTTACATTAAGAACCATCAATTCATCATTTCAGTTGGCAACAACAACACCCATAATTTTATTCATCACCACATTTCCCAAGAAGTCAATTGCTATATTTATCTAGTTAGCAATTTCCAAATCATGATTGCCAATGGGGGTTCCATGAAATGTGGAGGGTGTTGTGAAAATGTGTGCCTCCAAATTGGTCAATATCACTTGAAATATCATATGTTTTCTATTGACATGGTGGTTGTGACATTGTCCTTGGTGCATAATGGTTACGCACTCTTGGCCCTATCACCATGGATTTCCATAAATTAACCATGCAATTCCAACAAGAGGGACAAAAGCACCAGTTCTAAGGCATCATAATAGGGTCACTAGAGATCAACAGTTCCCATTGAATGGAAAAGATCCTCAAAAAAGGTCATTTTGGCATTATTTTCCAATGTCATCCCATTCAGGCGATTGAGACACCCTCTGTACATCCTGACCTCCAATCTATCCTCTCCGAACAACAAGTTGTGTTTCAAACCCCCAAGGTAATTCCACCTTCTCGTGGTGTCCATGATCATTCTATTCCTCTTGTTCTGGACAATATTCCTCCTAATGTTGACCCTTATAGTCATCCCTTTGCCCAGAAGAATGAAATTGAGAAGATTGTTCAATAATTGCTAGAAGTCGGTGTCATATGTCCTGGTACCAGTTCCTATTCTTCTCTAGTAGTCATAGTACTCAAGAAATAAGGTACTTGGTGCATGTGTCCTAGTTTTTGAGATCTCAACAAACTCACCATCAAAGAAAAATTTCCCATTCCTATCATTGATGACCTTTTGGATGAATTAAGTGGTGCTCAGTATTTTACCAAACTTGATCTATGCACTAGCTATCACCAGATTCATATGAAGGAAGAAGACAATCCCAAGACTCCATTCAGAACTCATGAGGGTCACTATGAGTTCATGGTTATTCCATTCATCCTCTATAATGATCCCTCCACTTTTCAAAGTCTCATGAATCATGTCTTTTGTCCTTTCCTCTATCATTTTGTCTTGGTTTTATTTGATGATATTCTCATCTATAGAAACACTTAGCAAGAACATCTCACCCATGTGGATCAACTCCTGTAGCTACTATCTCAGCAAAACCTTTTTCTTAAGTTGTCTAGATGTGATTTTGGAACCTTTGAAGTTGAGTAACTAGGACATATTGTCGGAAATAATGGTGTACGGGTGTATCCAAATAAAATTGAAGCTATGAAGGATTGAACACACCCAAAAATTCTTAAAAGTATACATGGATTCCTAGGTTTAACATGCTATTATTGAAAGTTTGTTAATAATTATGGAAAACTTGCAACTCTTATTACAACTCTCCTTAAAAAAAATGATTTCAGTTGGACTCCAGTGGTCGACCATGCCTTCCAATCTTTGAAAGCAACTATGTGCACTACTCCAGTTCTGGCTCTCCCCGACTTCAACAAGACCTTTGTACTAGAATGTGATGCCTCGGGGAAAGGCATTGGGGTTGTTCTCATGCAAGATGGTAGAACTTTGTCTTTCACTAGAAAACAATTATTTGAGTTCCATTTGGGCCAATCCACCCATGAAAATGAAATGTTGGCTATTCTTCATGCTTTGGATCTTTAGCATCCTTGTATCTTGGGGCAACGCTTCCAAATAAAAAATGATCATCAAAGCCTCAAGTATTTTCTTGAACAAATAATTTCTTCCCCAAAGCAACAAAAATGGGTAACCAAGATGTTTGGATATGATTATGATATCATCTACAAAAAAAGAAAATAAAATGTGGTGGTTGATTCCCTTTCAAGGAAATATGAAGGAGTATTTTATTTGGAGCTTGTAGCTCAATAGGAGGATGCCCCCTCAAAGAGGCAAGTGAATAGGAGAGGATCCTTTTTATAATAGGGTCCATTGTATGGTGTTTCCCTACCCTAAGGGTTTGATAATAATACAAGTGTCGTTTTTCAATATTTTTCTCTATATCTATTGTGGTGTTTTGGTATTCTTATCTTTGGTACTTGCAATTCGTCAGGAATGGTTGCAAGACCCAAAAATTTCAAGACTAATCCAAACACTACAGCGGGATATTCCACAAGTTGCTCCAGGGTACTCGTGGCACCAGGATGATCTTAATTATAAAGTTCAACTGTATTTAAGAAAACAAACGAACCTTAAACCAACCATGCTCTCTGAGTTTCATTCTTCTCCTATACCTGGGCATTCTGGTATTACCAAAACATATGAATGAGTCAAATGTTCTTTTTTGGGGGATGGTACAAAATAGGACATTCACACCTTTATGGTTGAATGTGATATATGTCAATGCAATAAGTGAGAGACATTCAAATCCCCAAGAACACTCCAACCGCTTATGATCCCACCTACTATTTGGACATATATTTTTGTGGACTTCATTGTTGGCTTACCTAAATCAGGAAATAATTCAGTCATCATGGTAGTGGTGGATCGTCTTTCCAAATATGATCATGTTTGTGCTCTTCAACACTTGTTCACTACCTCCACCATTGCTCAATGTTTTATGAATAATATATTCAAACTCCATTCCATGAATCATTCTATTGTGTCTGGTCATGATCCCACTTTTACTAGGACTTTTTGGAAAGAATTATTTCGACTGCAAGGAACCCAATTACACCTTAGCACCGCATATCATCCTCAGACTGATGGAAAAAATGAAGCATTAAACAAGTGTTTCAAAACCTACTTGAGGTGTTTTGTATCTGGCAGAAAAAATCAGTGGGTTCCATGGTTACCCCTCGCTAAATGGTGGTACACCACTTCTTACCACACTGCCACTCACATAACTCCCTTTGAAGTAGTTTATGGAAAACCAACACCTTTATTTGTATAACACATTCTAGGCATCTCCATGTTTCAACAAGTGGATCAAACTCTTACATTCGTCATGACCATCCTCTGTACTCTCAAAGAAAACTTGGTCATGGCTCAGAATCGCATGAAACAACAAGCAGATCAGGGTCGTTCTGAACATGAATTTTCTGAAGGGGACAAGGTGTTTCTTCGTCTACAACCTTATAAGCAGACTTTTCTCAAAGCCCAACATTTTCAGAAACTCGCCCCCAAATTCTATGGCATATACCATATTCTCAAGACAATGGGATCTATGGCCTACCAGTTAGAGTTTCCCAGTCACTCTTAGCTCCACCCTGTTTTTCATGTTTCCTTCTTAAATAAAGTGATCAACACTAAGTGCCATACTCAGACCAGTCTACCTAATTTAGATGAAGAAGGTTCTATTTAATTAGAGCCACAAGCAGTCTTTGACCAACACGAGATTCATCTTTGCCAGTGCACTGTCAAGGATGTTCTAGTTCAATGGAAGGACACACAACTAGAAGATGCCACCTGGGAGCTGGCCACCATTCTGCAGCTATTTCCCCATCTCGAGCCTTGAGGAAAATATTTTTTTAAGGGGGAAGGAATGTTAGGGACCTAACCTCCCTAATCCCTCACGTAGGTAGAATAATATATTTTCCATGTAATAAAGGTTGATATTAATAAGGCCTTGTAATAAGGAAGAATAATTCAAATGTAAGAAGACCTAATAGAAGCTTCCTCTTCTAGAAAGATCTTCCTCTAGATTGTTCTTTTGGTAGATGGATTTAGTATAAATAGGAGTCAAGGGCGTGGGAAGTTTTTTTCCTGAGAATTATTGTAATAGAGCACTACTCTGCTAGATGTTGCGACCTCGAAGATGCAAGCAAACATTGTTTCCTATCAACAAAGGTATTATTTTGGTGTTGTGGTTTCATATATTGTGTTGTTTCGTTGTTATTCTCTGCAGTATTTATGTTTTCTTATATTATAATAGATATAGTACCTTACAACACTTCATCCGAGGACTGATTCATGATGGGATCATCGATCTGCAATATTGTCCCTCTTTTGAACAGATTGCAAACATGCTAGGAAACTTTTGGATCAAAACTGTGTGGATCACATACTCCATACAATTTTGATCCAGAAGTTTCCTAGCATTATGAATAATTGTGGAAACCTGCATACTCATATTGCAAACATATTCATAAAGACCTTCACTGACAAAAAATTCAAATTTCCGCAAGACCTCCTTAGGGTGAAGGACACAACTATCTAACGACTGTCATAGTCAACATTGTATTTTTAAGAGGGGGGGGGGTTGTTCCCATGAGGTTTTCCCCCTTTCCTCATTTTTTAAGTTGTTGTATTTTTTTCTCATAGATACATTGTACATGGGTACCCAACATGGTGTATTGTCGAGACACATTTATTATGTACTCACTAGTAGTGCTAAGGGGGGGTATTGGAGATACATGCACACTACATAGTATTTATTTTCCTAAGTTATATAGTCTATGTTGAGGGTGCCACTTGGTCTCCCATGGTCCGATATATTCTCCCTTAGAGGAGAACATTCTCTCATAGACAAGGGATCCACCACTTCTTCAGTTGTTACTCAGTTGTACATCAGTTAGAGTAGTGGAGTCAAGTCTTAAATGGAAACCTTGGAATTATCACCAAGTATTTCATGCTCACCTTGGAATCATCACTAGGAGGGTGCCTTCACATGCATGAGGCTAGGAGAGTGCACCACATGTGCATGCATGAGGTTATCTCCACTCCACTTGTGCAAACTAGTTAATTGTTGACTGCATGGCTACATAACTAGGACTACGTGGTAGTTTACTCAAGTTTCTATTTTTGCATGTCCACATCATCTCTAGACTCACTACTATGGAAACTTACTTGACCATGTAGAGTATATCACAAGTAATTTTTCCATTCATTCATTGTGGAATACAATTCTTTCAATTCTCTTTTCATCTTCTTCTCTCAAAACCTTGCAACTGTTGTTGTTCCTTGTTGCATGCAAGATTTGTTGTTCATTTTCTACACCAATTTCATTGAAAAGAGGAAAATGAAATAAGTTTTGATTTACCTTTATCTTCTCTAGGAAACTTATAAATTCACTCATAAGCCTAATTTCTCCTAGATGTTTTAGCTAGGGGAAGGGGATAATGGTTACACTTGATAAACACTTGAAATTGTTTTGAAAAAGGATACATCCTTTGATAAAGGGAGGTTGAGGAGAACTTATGGTGATTTATATATTGAGAAATAGATAATGATTCTATGGAGGGAACTTGGCATATTTTTATTATTGTTTATGGACCTTTGGAATACAATTATTGAGGGGATGGAATGGGTAGTAAGATCCTTGTAGAACATAGGGTGCATTATTTTCAAGGGGATGTAAGTGTTAATAAGACCTTTGTTAAGTAATCCTTAGTGTGATTTGTATACCTTGTTCCTTATCCTCATTAAGATATAGGTCCTACTCAAAGAGTACTAGGAGGAAATATTGCCTTGGATACATTTCCCATTAACATTAAACTAATCATGAAACCTAGCTGAGATATCCTTAGTGTGATTTGTATACCTTATTCATTATCCTCATTAAGATCTAGGCCCTACTCAAAGAACACTAGGAAGAAATATTGCCTTGAATACATTTCTCCATTGACATTAAACTAATCATGAAACCTAGATGAGAGTAAGCTTTGAAATTTATAAAGCTAAGGAGGTCAAGTACTCTGTGATATTTTATGTAGATGATTATGATGTATATCTTTATATGAAATTAATGAGAATCTATTGCATATTGTTTTTAGTTAACAACATCCTTATGATTTGGGATTTAGAATTTATTTACTCTATTTAATTATAGATAATAGTCTTAAGAAAACAAAAAGCAAGAGGTTTTGTTGCATGTAATTAACACCTTAGACGCATTTTATAAAGTCTTTAAATAAGACACATGCCATCCTAGATATTTACGTCTTTATGTTTCTTGTTTACAAAAATAATTATTGTAAAGAGTGATTATACATAAAGAATTATTATAATGAGTGAATATTGTGTTATACTTTTATTTTTGTCCTCTATTTGTGTTATACAATTAATTTTTTTTTCAAAAATTACTTTATTCTAAGGAGTGAGTATACATACAGAATTATTATAATGAGTGAATATTGTGTTATACTTTTATCTTTTTTCCTCTGTTCCTGTTATACAGTTATTTCTTATTTGTTTTTCAAAATAACTTTTTGTAGGGAATAAGTATATATAAAGAATTATTATAATGAGTGGTTATTAAGTTATATTTTTATTTATATATAGGATATAGTTTTTAAAGTTAGCTATTTTATGGAGTGAGTATACATAGATAATTATTATTATAATAAGAGAATACTGGTGTGTTACTTTTATTGATTTTGAATAAGCTCTTTTCATTGGTATGGATTTACTTGTAAGATGTTTATCAATGTTTTTGTTGATATTTTTTTTTGAAAAAATTCAAGCTCTTTCCATTGGTATGAATTTACTTCTAAGATGTTTATTAAAAAAAAAATTTGAATTTTTTTTTAAGAAAAACAAGTTTTGATATTTAGGATTATTAACTTAATTTTTATTAATATTATCTAGATATTAAAATATACACTGTTACATCATTATATAAAAGATAAAATTGCATCCCTTATAATTTGTTAGTGATGTGTAAAGGGTATGGTTACGATTTTTAGATCATTTATTATTAACTTATTTTATTATATTTAAGGATAATAAACTCTTAACTAAATAAAATTTGTTTTAAATCATACTTTAAACTTAACTTAAAACTTAAAAGATCCCCTATAATTTGTTAGTGACGTGTAAAGAGTATGTTTAAGATTTTTAGATCATTTATTATTAACTTATTTTATTATATTTAAAAAAATAAATCCTTAACCAAATAAAAATTGTTTTAAATCATACTCTAAACTTAACTTAAAACTCAAAGGATCCCATTTATAGAGAAAAAAAGGACTAATATCCATACTTTAAAATAGGAATCATATGTTTTATTAAAGTTAGATCCATACATCAATTAAAAAACAAAAAAAATGTTGTAATTTAATAAGGATTATTTTAACCTAGTGAGAAATTATAAAACTAAGTTATGTATGAGGTTCGTTGATCTTGATAGTAGTGGTGTATGACATTCGTTGATGTTGAATATGTGTACTATGTTAATCAAACCTTAAAGTGAGAAACCTATCCATAGGCGCTTACGTGTGTATTGTTTATTGAACCTTCAATTGAGTAATCTATCCCATTTGCATGTTTTTGTTTTATATATCACTTGAGAAACCCATATCTATAAAAACTGTATGAGAATTTGAGAAACCTATATCTATAAAAAAATGTTTTTTGTTTTGCATTTTTTTTTTAGATATTACTTGTGTGATGATTTGATTTAGACACAATTATATGTACTGGTATCTCATTGATTTAGACACAATTATATGTACTGGTATCTCTCTTTGCTCTGCACAGTTGCCGATTGACCTTGTTTTCATATATTCGCTTTCAATGGATATTGCATGGTTATTATGGTATTCTGTACTGGGGATCACCTCCGCCATCGTATTATTGGTGTTGGATTTGTGGAGGAGGACAACTTATTGCAGGCTTCCTCCCGGGCCTTTGGGATTGCCAATTGTGGGAAATCTGTTGCAGCTGGGTAAGAAGCCCAATGGATCTCTTCCACCTTACTACAAAATACAAGCCTTTCATGTCTCTTTCTCTGGGAATGAAAACTATAGTGGTGGTCTCCTCCCCTGCCATGGCAAATGAAGTTCTTAGTTTGAGAGAATCTCTTTCAAAACCAACTATCTAGCTACCTCATAAAGACTAGGAACAAACTCTTATTGTAGAGATGAAATCTACCCAATAATGATCCAGGTGGATATCAATGGCCACCCACCTTTTCCAGCTAGCTCAAAACAACTTTCTAGTAATTTTGGTAATTTACTTTTTTTAGCAATTTTTCGGGTCCTCAACTTTCGGAGCCGTTTTGAGGCCCTAAATGACATTTTTTGGGGTATGTTGCGGTTGCAAAATTTCATAATGAAATTTTGTGAAAATGTTGTAGTCCTAAGATAGATCTTTCCAATGGGATATCATACACCTAAAACAGATATCATATGCAAAAGTTACGACCTCGGGAAGTTGATGTACTGACTTACCCAAATGGGGCTCACATGACTTTTGGCGCTTCATCTCCTAGGGTTAGGTTTTTGGATGTTTAGGGTTTTTGAAACTCCTATTTATTGTAAAAAGGCCTTGAGAGCTCGATTGTAATCATCTTCTTGCGAATGAGCGCAGTCATCACATCTCTTCTCAGAGATAAGCCGCCACCATTCCAAGAAGCTTGTTTTCCGCTGCATTTTACAGTTTCAGCTTATTTCTTTATTGAATAGAAAACCAGTTTTACTGTATCTTTGTTATTCTATGTTAAGCATCTGGTAATAATCTGTAGTCATTTCGTTATGCTCGTAAAATCTGGATCAAATAATGACCAAAATACATTAGCAAACATAATTTCCTCACACATTATTAACACAAGTAGGAGTTATATACTCAAATACTCTCCCTTAATGAGTACTTGTCTTAATCGTCATCAACTCAAGTCTTCATTAACTCCTTCTCTCTTTTGTAACATATCCTCCACTGTGAATTGAAGAACCTCCTAATCTGGAAACTATGTCTCTATTCCATCCTACCTTGCATCTTGTACCACAATCATACATACATCATCAAACTATCAACGCCCATATAAAGTAACAACCATCCATTGGAATGGATGGTTAATCATCCGCTACAATCACTGGTCTAACAAGATTTCATTCATGTACATGGTTCTTTCAACTTGTTGATGAACTTCCCCTGAATGTAAAAATTCACCTCCCAGAGTCTAAAAACGATAACATGGTCCACCCCTAGTGTTAAAGAACTCCAATGTAGAGGTTATTTCATTATAACAATAAGTTATCTAAATCACCATGGATACATGACAAAGGGGTAAGCATGTTTATCTAGGTATTACAGTGATATTCCCTTTACATATTACATAGATATAGGTACATAAATTACATACTCCACTTATGCAAGGTACACACTCAAACTTTTCAAGGAACACTATATAGAACACGACATCATAAGATTTCTACAACTATAATGTGTGACTCATACTAACATATTGTCTTGAGTATGTTATTATTTAACACAACACTCAAACTTTTACCTTCTTTTGTGTGTCATCATTTGACTTTCGTCATTGTCATCTTCATCGTTGTATCAACATTGTCACCAGCTTCCTTTCAACTAAGATTCTTCACTATGGGCTTGATCTTTGAACTTTCTCTCTCATTCCTTTTGTACCTACAAACAATTGATCATTGATGTCCATAAAAAATAAATCCATGTACCGAGATACATGGGTACCATCCAATATATTTGCAAATTCTCTAGGAATCTTTTTTACCTACATGGTTCATCAACACATTAGACTTCCCCTTAATCGCAACTTGGTCTTGGAACCATCTCACATTCTGAGATTACTTCACACATTTCCCCCTTAATCTAAGATCAAAATTCTATGATTCTACAACAAGATATCATATGAGTACACCTTCCACCCTCATACCTACCTAGTGATTAATTCCACAACTCAATACCACATCCTATGTATCCATAAAAGGGATACACGCTACATGTTTGCATTTTCTACCACACTAATCCACATAGGCACAACTCAACAGTTCTTACAAAACACCATGTGTTATGGCACTATCTATTTGTTCATGAATAACAAGACTTACAATAACCTGCAAAAATGAACTTACCTATGGCTAAGCTTAGAACTTGGACCAAAACTTTGGGTTATCAGGTACAACCAATCATGCACCCCCTACTGTCCGACAGTTGGATTAGGTTGATGAACATTTGGTATGGATTGTTGGTTTTCATTGATGTCAACCAGTGGAGAGTGATATTGTATATTGATTTCAACCCTTAGTGATTGATGTCAACCCTTGGAGAAAGTCTGGTAGCACAAAGGTTTGGGTAATGGACCCAAGTTTGTTTTATGTATAACAGTATGAGTTTTAATATGTTTTAAGGTAAGACTATTCTATATGGATAGTACGCATCATGCCATTTTCGGTGGTATGTGGAATGTCACATAACTCATCACGGTTAGAGAGCTATGGCCATGTGAAGTTGGAGAACCTAGGTTTGGGTAATGGACCCAAGTTTGTTTGATGGATAATGGGACGAGTTTTGATATATTTGCAGTAAAGACTATTCTATATGGATAATAAGTTTCATGCCATTTCCAGTGGTATGTGGAACATCACATAACTCCTCACGGTTAGAGATTTATGGCCATGTGAAGTTGGAGAACCCTCATGAGTCATCTAGAAGCCCCAAAAAGTCAAAGTAGTCAAAGTGTTTGCAAAGAAGAAACTATTTAAATAATAAAGTCAAGTGACGAGTGTACTATAAATCAAACTGGATACAAAATAAATTATTTAAATAATAAAGTTAATGGATGAATTACTAAGGTTACAAGTGGTTAGAAGTGAGTTAACCATAAAATAAGAAAAGTGGGTTAAGATGGTTAAAAGGTAACCCTTTGAGAAAGCTAAATGAAAGTATAAATAAGAGGCAAGGCTCTCTCATTTTAATCACACTTGAGCATATTGAATATCTATAGGTGATTGAGGTAACCAAAGGATATTTAAGACGAATTTCAAAGGGAAGGTGAAGTAAAGAAGGTCGAAATTCAAGGGAGGAGAAATTCTTTTGATGATGCTTTCTAACGTATTTGATTTACATGTCATCTCACCATTTTCGTAATAATTTTTTTTCTAGAATTATTCAGACTGTTAAATTGGGAGGTCATTGAGGAAACATATCCAAGTAGTTGAGGTAAAATTTCAGCTTGTGGGTCATTTTATTTTTGGAGTTACACTCCATGGAAAATAAGGTTTGTAGCTAGTCCTGAAACTAGTCTAAAACAAGTGTTGAGGGTAAAAACATCTTAAATTCTTCATAAAAGATCCAAATTCAGTCAGCCCAAATGTGTTGGTTAGAGTACATTCTATAGTATTATGTGTACAATTTTCAGATCCATACAATAAATATTATGTGCAGGGCACACTCTACAAGTTTTCTCTCTAGAATAAACCAAAATTCAACAAGGTATGTCATTTTTGTTATAACTCCTTTTCTGAGAGGTTCCAAGTAGTGAAGTCTGGAGGAATTGCATAAAAGACATTGAAGAACATTGTGTACCATTTTCAGATATTTATTCAATACAAGTACATAGTTATGATTATTGCAAGTTAGGGTTTTTGACTAATCCAAAATTAATCATGTGAGACTAAAGTAAAGTTTGATGAAAATGCTAGTCTCTTGTTGTTAAAGTTAAGGAAGGTTTGCAGGTATGTGATATTATACACCAGGTCTATTATAGAGTTAGAAATCATATTTGGATGATGAAATTAATGAGGGCTTTTGGTTGAGGTACATGTTGGGTACATGGTTGAGACAAGTAGTTGATGACTTGGCACATACATGAGGTGTATAGTTGATGATATTGGTACATCTTGATGAGTCATAGTTTATGAGTAGTTGATACATGATTGGTCCATACTTGGTACATGGTTGGAGGCACTTGTTAGTAGTATTGTTGACACATGGTTTATGGATGATGTAGCATACTTGTATTGGTATATTATTAGAAGCACATATTGATCTTGGTGATGATTATAAGTTGTTGTGTTATACTTGGTTGATGCACATCTTTGAGGGTTGTCTTGGTGATTGATATTGGTGGGTAGATATGATTTGATTGATAAGATTGATGAGACATGTTGTTGTCATAGGTTGTTTGGATAGGTTTTTGTGACATGTTATTTGTACAGGTTTGGTGCATGGTTGATGCACTTGTTCATGGTACAGGTTGAGGTATAGGTTGGTGCATGGTTGATGCACTTGCTTATGGTACAGGTTGATTACAGGTTGGTGCATGTTTGATTCACTTGTTTATGGTACATGCTGATTACAGGTAGAGGTACAATTTGATGCATGGTTCAGGTTATTGGTACAGGTTGTTTAGTGCAGGTTGTTTGGTGCAGGTTGATTGGTACAGGTTTAAAATAGTATATCTCACAATGATAGTGTGACAATGTTTCCATCATTCTACTTCTACGTCAGAGCGGTTGGACGGGGCAAGTAAAGGTGGTTTTAGCCACCTTTTGGTTGTAGCTGGAGAACATAGAGGGTCATAGCATCCTTCTGGTTGTATCCAAAGAATTGGGGAGTTGGAGCTTCCCTCAGGTTGTGGTCTGAGAAATTAGGGGGTTGGAGCCTCCTTCCAGTTGCAGCTGGAAAACAAAGGAAGTTGGTGCTTCCAATGAATGTAATCCTTAAAGACATATAAGAAAAATCATTATGTGGTTTTATCCCGCTTTGGGTTTCCACGTAAAACATCGGTATACCATGTATGTGTGTGATTTCTCATTTGTTCATTGTTTATTTACTCTGCAACTATTGGATGATAATGTTATATTGGTATAACACTTGCATTTTATGGCAAAAAATGATTAAATTTCTCTATTATTTATTCACCCCCCCTCTGAGTAATCCAACAATTGGTATCAAAGTCGGTTCCTTCAGGAAATAGTTTAACCACTAGAAGGAGATCATGGATTATTATGAGAATGGAGTACCAATGTTTAATGGTCAGAATGGTTTTAAGTATGAGATGTGGAGCAGAAGGACATAAGTATTTTTACTGGAACAAAGACATTATATTTGGCTATCAGTTGTTACAGGATATGATAGTTCAAAAAGGGAAAATACTGTAGCCAAGAAGGAATTGAAGAAGATTAACAAAATAGCAATGGATTTCTTCTGGGAAGGATTACCTAATACAATAAGAGAAAAGGTTGGTAAATGTTCATCAGCTAAAGAACTTTGGGATAAGTTACATGTCATATATTCTTCACCCATCGTAGATTCAAAATATGCCAAAGAAGATACAGATACAGATCAAGAAGAATTATGTTCACCATGTCAAATAGATTCAGAAGATGAAGAGTATATAATCACCAGAGGTATGTTGTTTTTCTTTAATTGTGAAAAACATGGACATATTGAAATAGAATTCCATGAAGGAAATGAGACAGAAAAACTAATTGAAAAGGAAGAGAATTATGAAGCAGAATCGATTAGTGCTTTAGATGAACTAAGAGAAGAAAACAAGTCACTCAAGAAAGAATTGATGAAACAAAAGGAAATTGTTCACATTTTTTAAGAATCCCAATAGGTCATCGAGAACTTAAGAACTCAGCTAGAAGAAGCAAGAAAGATCGAAGAAAATATTGAATATCAAAAGAAGTATTTGGAAGCCAACATAGAAGCACAGAAGGAAGAAGCAGAAATGGGAGAGAAGATATTGACAGATCATCTTAAGGAAATAACTAACGATCTAAACCAGCTTGAGGCAGAGTTTGGTAAAGAAAAGAAAGGACTTGAAGAAGAAATAATCACATTAAAAATTCAGCTTGAAGAAACGAAAAGAACAGAAGAAGTCATGAAGTCTCAGATAATGAAGAAAGAAGAAGAGGTTGAGAAGATTGAAGAATAAGTTGTCACATTGAGAAGTAAAATTGTTAAGCTCAACAAGAACGTTGAAGAGACAAAAACATCCACATCAATTATAGATTATGAAGAGAAACACTTTAGGTTGCTAGAAAAGAAGAATGAATAAAATAGAAAGAGTTATGTAGAAGTACTCAAAGGAAGGAATCATGGTCAACTAAAATATAAGAAAACTATTGAAGATACATCTTCAAGAAGACCATCCATGTTCAAGCCACAAAGAAGTTTCAATCATGATCATGACTAGTCAAGGCAAAAATTCAGAAAGACTACGCCACAAAGAAGATCACTCACTCATAGGTATGCAAATTTATTTTATGGTAATTTTTTTTATTGTACTAACTTTGAACATAAGGTTGTAGATTGCAGGTATTATAAAAGAAATGTTCAAGCAAGAAATTCCTATGTGGCCCCACGTAACATTGAATGTTACAAATGTCATAACTATGGACATATAGCTAGTGATTGTAGAAGCATGATTGATACTTCCTTGAAAGAGAACACTGATATTAGATGTAAGAAAGTGTGGTTAAGAAAACATGAAGAACATGTGAAAAAATACCAAGTCCCAGAGATCGCAAGATTTGAAATAAAATGAGATAAAGAAAATTCTACAGAGAAAAAGAAAGATGTCAGATACAGAAAGGCTTGGAAAATAACTGAAAGAAAAGAAGGACATGTAAATAAGGAACAAGTTCAAGAGATTGTAATTTTAGGCATTGTACTGAAAGATGAATCCACAAATAGAAAGAAATAAGTCAGAGCTTATAGAGACGATGAATCTACCGATGAAGATGATGATGAATACACATCAGAGTAGGAATTGTTCTGAGCCATCCAGATTAGAGACACCCAGGTAATATGAATATTAGACAGGGGGAGTCTATGCGATAGTTGTGATAGACCAAAGAACCATCCTTTGAGCAGCTTGCAGATTTTGATAAGACAGATCTAGAGTAGTCAGTTAGTAGAAGTACAGTTTGATAGATTAATCAATACTTCATGATAGTATAGTGATAAATGGGTCATCATTATGGACAATTGCGCAAGTAGAGTCTTGGATAGTATGGACAGATATGGATTCGTAAGAATACTTAGCAAGTTTGGACAGATATATGACAGTGGATGAGAGCATGGATTCATATATTGGTTTAGAGAGTGGTTTAGAGACAAAGGAAAATTATCATAATGGATGATCATTACACAAGAAATGGTTCTAACAATGCTAATGTATTCCAAATTGACATATATTTTTTTGGACACATGCACTACACACAACAATTCACATTCAAAACAAAGTAATGCTCAGAAACAACAATGAAAAAACTCCCTAAGAACTATGGAAAGGAAGTGCAGAAAACAACCTCTACATCAAGGTAAATCAAGGTAGTATTTTATTAATTTAAATTTATGTTGATGATATTGTTTCTGGAAGTACTAATGACAGGTTAAGACATAAATTTGCAAAGGATATACAGAATAAATTTGAAATTTCATTACTTGGAGAACTATCATTCTTTTTGGGTCTTCAAATATGTCAAAGAAACCAAGGAATTTTTATTTTTCAAACTAAGTATATCAGAGAAATGATAGAGAGGTTCAGAATGGATGATTGCAAACTAGTTACCACTCCTATGCAAACCAATTGCAAGTTGAGAAAAGATGATGATTCAATGTCTACACAGTAGAGGTAATACCGGTCAATGATTGGTATCTTACTATATGTGACAACATCCAAACCAGATGTAATGGAGGCAGTTGGACAGATGACACGATTTCAAACAACACCAAAGGAATCACATGTATTAGTAGTGAAAAGGATTTTCAGATATCTCAAAGGAACAAAAGAGTTTGGATTATGGTATCTAAAAGGAAAGGATCTATCACTTATTGCCTACACATATGCAGATTGGGCAGGTTGTATTTATGACTGTTGAAGCACCAGTGGAGCAGTGCTCTACTTGGGTGAGTGTTTAGTATCATGGTTAAGCAAGAAACAATAATCAATATCCTTATCTACAGTTGAGGCAGAGTATATTGCAGAAATAATATGTTGTACACGGGTTCTATGGATGAAACAAACTCTGACAGATATACAGGTTGAGTATGATGATCCCATTCCAATCTATTGTGATAATACAAGCACCATCAGTATCTCAAAGAACCCAGTCATGCACTCCAAAACAAATCAGATTCCAATCAAGTATCACTTTCTACAGGAACAAGTTGCAAACAAGAACATCAGAGTTGAATATGTGGGAACAAAATAACAAGTGGCAGACATCTTTACAAAACCGCTTCCATGGGAAGCCTTTGAGTATCTTCGCTAAAGAATCAGAGTAATTTCTACTCCAAAATGAATGCTTTTGAATGCTTATCTTATATGTCTTAGATTTATATGAGGAAGGGCCATAAAGAGGGCAGTTCAGGTTGGGAGATCAGTTTCAGGAAGAGTTGAGTTAGGGGGAGTATCCCCAAGGATATTTCAGTTAGGGGGAGCATCCCAGATGGAAAGATACATTTTCCATTGATGACAAAAGGGGAGAGATTTATCAGATGCAGGATAGAAATGCTTGGACAAAGAGCATAGAGGCATGTAGACAGGGGGAGCATCCCCAAGGAGAGTTCAGTCAGGGGGAGCATCCCCAAAGGAATATATCCTTTTCCATTGATGTCAAAGAGAGAGAGATAGAAACATTGATGAGGAGTATAAGCATGAATGTTATCATGACTAAGTGTTTCCATCAATGTTGGTGTTGCCATCAATACCAAAGGGGGAGATTGTCAGAAAATTGGCTTAGGTTGATGGACAATTGGTATGGATTGTTGGGTTTCAATGATTTCAACCATTGAAGAGTGATATTGTAGATTGATTTCAACCCTTATTGATTGATGTCAACCCTTGGAGAAAGTTCGATAGCGAATTCTGGTAGCACAAAGGTTTGGGTAATGGACCCAAGTTTGTTTTATGTATAACAATATGAGTTTTAATATATTTGAAGGTAAGACTATTCTATATGGATAGTAAATTTCATGCCATTTCTGGTGGTATGTGGAACGTCACATAAATCCTCACGGTTAGAGATTTATGGCCATGTAAAATTGGAGAACCCAGGTTTGGGTAATGGACCCAAGTTTGTTTGATGGATAATAGTATGTGTTTTGATATATTTTAAAGAAAGACTATTCTATATGGATAGTACATGTCATACCATTTTCAGTGGTATGTTGAACGTCACATAATTCCTCATGGTTAGAGAGTTATGGCCATGAGAAGTTGGAGAACCCTCATGAGTCATCTAGAAGCCCCAAAAAGTCAAAGTAGTCAAAGTGTTTGCAAAGAAGAAATTATTTAAATAATAAAGTTAATGGAGAAATTACTTAAATAATAAATCTTGAATATCTACAGGTGACTGAGGTAACAAAAAGATATCTAAGCCGAATTTCAAAGGGAAGGTGAGGTAAAGAAGGTCGAAATTCAAGGCAGGAAAAATTATTTTGATGATGCTTTCTAAGGTATGTTATTTACAAGTCATCTCACCACTTTCACAATAAATTGTTTTCTAGAATGATTCAGATCATGAAATTGGGAGTTCGTTGAGGAAACATATCCAAGTAGATATGGTACAAATTTCAACTTATGGGTTGTTGTATTTTTGGAGTTACACTCCGTGGAAAATAAGGTTTATGGTCAGTCCCGAAACTAGTCTAAAACAAGTGTTTTGAGTAAAAACATCATAAATTATTCATAACAAATCAAAATTTAGTAAGACCAAATGTGTTGGTTAGAGTACAGTCTATAGTATTCTGTGTACAACTTTTAGATCCATACAACAAACATTCTGTGCGGGGAACGCTCTACAAGTTCTCTTTCTAGAATAAGCCAAAATTCAACAAGGTATTCCATTTTTTCTATAACTCCTTTTCTGAGAGGTTCCAATTAGTGAAGTTTGGAGGAATTTCATAAAATACATTGAATAACATTGTGTATCATTTTAAGATATTTATTCATTACAGGTACATTGTTATGATTATTGCAAGTTAGGGTTTTTTACTAATCCAAAATTAGTCATGTGAGACTAACGTAAAGTTTGATGAAAATGCTAGTCTCTTGTTGTTAAAGTTAAGGAAGGTTTGCAGGTATGTGATCTTATATACTAGGTCTATTACAGAGTTACAAATCAGATTTGGATGATGAAATTGATGAGGGATTTTGGTTGAGGTACATGTTGGGTACATGGTTGAGACAAGTAGTTGATGAGTTATAACATACATGAGGTGTATAGTTGATGATGTTGGTACATCTTGATGAGTAGTTGATACATGTTTGGTACATACTTGGTACATGGTTGGAGGCACTTGTTAGTAGTATTGTTAACACATGGTTTATGGATGATGTAACATACTTGTATTGGTATATTATTAGAAGCACATATTGATCTCGGTGATGATTCTGAGTTGTTGTGTTATTCTTGGTTGATGCACATGTTTGAGAGTTGTCTTGGTGATTGATCTTGGTGAGTAGATATGATTTGGTTGATAATATTGATGAGACATGTTGTTGTGATAGGTTGTTTGGAAATATGTTTTGACATGTTATTTGTATATGTTTGGTGCATGGTTGATGCAATTGTTCATGGTATAGGTTGAGGTACAGGTTGGTGCACTTGTTTATAGTATAGATTGATTATAGGTTGTTTGGTACAAGTTGGTGCATGGTTGATGCACTTGTTTATGGTACATGTTGATTACAAGTTGAGGTACAGGTTGATGCATGGTTCAAGTTATTGGTATAGGTTTACAACAATATATCTCATAGTGATAGTGTGACAGTGGTTCCATCATTCTACTTCTATGTCAGGGAAGTTGGACGAGGCAAGGACAGGTGGTTGTAGCCACCTTTCGATTGTAGTCGGAGAACTTAGGGGTCGTAGCCTCCTTCTAGTTGTAGTCAGAGAATTGGGGAGTTGGAGCTTCCCTCAAGTTGTAGCCTGAGAAATTAGGGGGTTAGAGTATCCTTCCAGTCATAGCTGAAAAACAAAGGAAGTTGGGTCTTCCAATGAATGTAATTCTTAAAGACATATAAGAAAAACAATTCTGTGGTTTTATCCCGATTTGGGTTTCCATGTAAAACACTTGTGTACTGTCTATGTGTTTGATTGTTCATTTGTTCATTGTTTATTTACGCTACAACTATTGGATGATAATGCTACATTGATATAACACTTGCATTATATGGTGAAAAAGGATTAAATTTCTCTATTATTGATTCACCCCCCCTTTGAGTAATCCAACAATTGGTATCAAATTTGGTTCCTTCAGGAAATATTTTAACCACTAGAAGGAGATCATGGATTATTCTGAGAATGGAGTAGCAATGTTTAATGGTCAGAATGGTTTTAAGTATGAGATATGGAGCAGACGGATGAAAGTATTTTTACAGGCACAGGGACATTATATTTGGATATCAGTTGTTACAGGATATGATAGTTCAAAAAGAGCAAAGACTGCAGCCAAGAAGGAATTGAAGAAGAATAACAAAATAGCAATGGATTTCATCTGGGAAGGATTACATAATCCAATAGGAGAAAAGGTTGGTAAATGTTCATCAACCAAAGAAATTTGGGATAAGTTACATGACATATATTCTTCACCCATCGTAGATTCAGAAAATGCCAAAGAATATGAAGATACAGATCAAGAAGAATTGTGTTCACCATGTCAAATAGATTCAAAAGATGAAGAGTACATAATCAACAGAGGTATGTTGTTTTTATTCAATTGTGAAAAATGTAGACATCTTGAAATAGAATTCCTTGAAGGAAATGAGACAGAAAAACTAATTGAAAAGGAAGACAATTATGAAGCAGAATTGATTAGTGTTTTAGATGAACTAAAAGAAGAAAACAATTCACTCAAGAAAGAATTGATGAAACAAAAGGAAAGTGTTCACATTTTTTAAAAAGACCAACATGTCATCGAGAACTTAAGAACTTAGCTAGAAGAAGCCAGAAAAATCGAAGAAAATATTGCATATGAAAAGCAATATTTTGAAGCCAACATAGAAGCACATAATGAAGAAGAAGAAATGAGAGAGAAGATATTGACAAATCATCTTAAGGAAAGAACTTACGATCTAAACCAGCTTGAGGCAGAGTTTGGTAAAGAAGAGAAAGGACTTGAAGAAGAAATAATCACATTAAAAATTCATCTTGAAGAAGAGAAAAGAACAAAAGAAGTCATAAAGTGTCATATAATGAAGAAAGAAGAAGAGGTTGAGAATCTTGAAGAAGAAGTTGTCACATTGAGAAGTAAAATCTTCAAGATCAATAAGAATGTTGAAGAGACAGAAACATCCACATCAGTTATAGAGAATGAAGAGAAGCACTCTAGGTTGATAGAAAAGAAGAATTAATAAAATAGAAAGAGTTATGCAGAAGTACTCAAAGGAAGGAATCATGGTCAACCAGAATCTAAGAAAACTATTGAAGATACATCTTCAAGAAGACCATCCATGTTCAAGCCACAAAGAAGTTTCAATCATGATCACGATCAGTCAAGGAAAAAATTCAGAAGGACTACGCCACAAAGAAGGTCATTCACTCCCAGGTATGCAAATTTATTTTGTGGTCATTTTTTTATTGTACTAACTTTGGACATAAGGTTGCAGATTGCAGGGATCATAAAAGAAATGTTCAAGCAAGAAATTCCTATGTGGCCCCACGTAACATTGAATGTTACAAATTTCACAAATATGGACACATAGCTAGTGATTGTAGAAGCATAATAAATACTTCCATGAAAGAGAACATTAATATTAGATGTAAGAAAGTGTAGATAAGAAAGCACGAAGAACAGGTGAAAAAATACCAGGTCCCAGAGATCTTAAGATTGGAAATAAAATGAGATGAAGAAAATTCTACAGAAAAAAGAAAGATGTCAGATACAGAAAGGTTTGGAAAATAACTGAAAGAAAAGAAGGACATGTAAATAAGGAATAGGTTCAAGAGATTGTAATTTCAGGCATTGTACTGAAAGATGAATCCAAAGACAAAAATAAAGAAGTAAGCACTCAGAGAGATGATGAATCTACCAATGAAGATGATGATGAATACACATCAAAGCAGGAATTGTCCTGGGCCATACAGATTAGAGACTCCCAGGTAATATGACTATTAGACAAGGGGAGTCTATGCGATAGCTGTGACAGAACACAGAACCATCTTTTGAGAAGCTTGCAGAGTTTGAGAAGATAGATCCAGAGCAGTCAGTTAGCATAAGTACAGTTTGATAGATTAATCAAGACTTCATGATAGTATAGTGATAAATGGGTCAACATTGTGGATAGTTGCGCAAGTAGAGTCTTGGAAAGTATGGACAAAGATGGATTTGTAATAATACTTAGTAAGTTTGGATAGATATATGACAGTGGACGAGAGCATGGATTCATATATTGGCTCAAAGAGTGGTTTAGAGACAAAGGAAAATTATCATATGATAATGACACAGGAAATGGCTCAAACAATGCTAATGGATTCCAAATTGAAAGATATTGTTTTGGACACATGTAGTGCATACAACAGTTCACATTGAAAATAGATTAATGCTTAGAAACAACAATGACAAAAATCCCTACGAACTATGGAAAGGAAGCGCATACAACAACCTTTACATCAAAGTAACTCAAGGTAGTATTTTATTAATTGAAATTTAGGTTGATGATATTGTTTTTGGTGTTAGAAAAACAGGACCATGGAGCAATAAAATAAAACAAATGCAGAAACAAAACAAAGAAGACACACAATACAAGAGAGACACAGATTTACGTGGTTCACCCAGTGTGGGCTACGTCCACCAGAGAAATTGCTAGGTCCTTCCTTTATTATTATCCAGCAAATGAAGGGATACAACCTACAGCAAAACTCGTTGTAACTTCCTCTTCTTTCTCTCACAGTCTCCTCTCTCAGAATACAATATTCACCATCAACCATAGCCACAATACATTTCCCTCATAAAAGAGGGTTGTCTTCTAGGGAAAAAAACCCTAACATAATCTCTACCGTTAGATTTGCGACCTTATAATGAATGGTCCATATTTACAATGAAATTACAATATACTTTTATAAGGCAATTTTTTCTTCGGGGGCTTCGCCCCCGAACCCCTGCTGGGGGCCCACTTGCCCCCAGACCCCCTAGTCAAGGGGATAGACCCCCCGGGCCCCGCAGAGGGGGTACCCCCCCTCTGCACTCCC
>ML778159.1:38528-78699 GCA_009831015.1 Picea engelmannii
TGCGACCTTATAATAAACGGTCCAGATTTACAATGAAATTACAATATACTTTTATAAGGAATTTTTTTCTTCAGGGGCTTCACCCCTGAACCCCCGCTGGGGGCCCTCTTGCCCCAAGACCCCCCAACCAGGGGGATAGGTCCCCCGAACCCCGCAGAGGGGGTACCCCCCCTCTGCACTCCCTCGCGTGGAAGAGTGTACATACTTCTGGGGTGTAAATACTTCATGGGGTATAAACACGTCTAAAAGTAAAAGACCTATAAATCAGGAAGATAATCAGGCTCCACAACCAACATTTGGAAGTACTAATGATAGGTTAAGCCAGTAATTTGCAAAGGATATGAAAAATGAATTTTAAATGTCATTACTTGGAGAACTATCCTTGTTTCTGGGTCTTCAGATATGTCAAAGAAACCAAGGAATTTTTATTTCTCAACCTAAGTATATCAGAGAAATGATAAGAGGTTCAGAATGGAAGATTACAAACTAGTTACCACTCCTATGAAAACCAGTAACAAGTTGAGAAAATATGATGATTCAAAGTCTACATACCATAGGAAATACATGCCAATGATTGGTAGCTTACTATATGTGACAACATTCAGACCAGATGTAATGGAGGAAGTTGGACAAGTGGAATGATTTCAAACAGCACTAAAGGAATCACATGTATTAGCAGTGAAAAGGCCTTTTAGATATCTCAAAGGAACAAAAGAGTTTGGATTATGGTATCCAAAAGGAAAGGATCTATCACTTATTGCCTACATAGATGCAGATTGGGCAGGTTTCATTGATGACTGACGAAGCACCAGTGGAGCAGCTTTCTACTTGGGTGAGTGTTTAGTATCATGGTTAAGAAAGAAACAATCATCAATATCCTTATCTACAGCTGAGGCAGAGTATATTGCAGCAGCAACATGTTCTACACAAGTTCTATGGATGAAACAAACTCTGACAGATATACATGTTGAGTATGATGATCTGATTCCAATCTAATGTGATAATACAAGCCTCATCAGTATCTCAAAGAACCCAGTGATGCACTAAAAAATTAAGCACATTCCAATCAAGTATCACTTTCTATGGGAATGGGTTGCAGAGAAGAACATCAGAGTTGAATATGTGAGCATAAAAGAACAAGTGGCAAACATCTTTACAAAACTGCTTCCACGGGAAGCCTTTGAGTATCTTCACCAAAGACTTAGAGTAATTTCTACTCCAAAATGAATTATTTTGAATGCTTATCTTATATGTCTTAGATTTAGATGAGGAAGCACCATATATAGGACAGTTCAAGTTGGGAGATCACTTTCAGGAAGAGTTTATTCAGGGTTATTATCCCCAAGAAAAGTTCAATTAGGGGGAGTAGCCCCAGATGGAAGGATACATTTTTCATTGATCACAAAGGGGGAGAGATTTATCAGATGCAGGATAGAAATGTTTGGAGAGAGAGCATAGAGGCATGTAGACAGCGGGAGCATCCCCAAGGAGAGTTTAGTCAGGGGGAGCAACCCCAAAGGGAGATACCCTTTTCCATTGATGCCAAAGGGGGAGAGATAGAAACATTGATGAGGAGTATGAGCATGAATGTTATCATGACTAAGTGTTGCCATCAATGTTGGTGTTGTCATCAATGCTAAAGGGGGAGATTGTTAGACAATTGTCTTAGTTTGATAGACAGTTGGTATGGATTGTTGGTTTTCATTGATTTAAACCATTGGAGAGTGATATTGTATATTGATTTCAACCATTAGTGATTGATGTCAACCCTTGGATAAAGTTCGGTAGCACAAAGATTTGGGTAATGGACCCAAGTTTGTTTGATGTATAAAAATATGAGTTTTAATATATTTTAAGGTAAGACTATTCTATATGGATATCACATGTCATTCCATTTCTGATGGTATGTGGAACGTCACATAACTCCTCACGGTTAGAAAGTTATGGCCATGTGAAGTTGGAGAGCCCAGGTTTGGGTAATGGACTCAAGTTTGTTTGATGGATAATGGTACAAGTTTTGATATATTTCTAGGAAAGACTATTCTAGATGGATAGTACATTTCATTCCATTTCCATTAGTATGTGGAACTTCACATAACTCCTCATGGTTAGAGAGTTATGGCCATGTGAAGTTGGAGAACCCTCATGAGTCATCTAGAAGCCCCAAAAAGTCAAAGTAGTCAAACTGTTTGCAAAGAAGAAATTATTTAAATAATAAAGTGAGGTGATGAGTGTACTATAAATCAAAGTGGATACAAAATAAATTATTTAAATAATAAATTTAATGGAGAAATTACTAAGGATACAAGTGGTTAGAAGTGGCTTAACCCTAAAATAAGGAAAGTGGGTTAAGATGGTTAAAAGGTAACCCCTTGAGGAAGCTACATGAAAGTATAAATAAGAGGCAAGGCTCTCTCATTTTAATCACAATTGATCATGTTGAATATATACAGGTGAATGAGGTAACCAAAGGATATCTAAGCCAAATTTCAGAGGGAAGGTGAAGTAAAGAAGGCCAAAATTCAAGGGAGGAAAAATTCTTTTGATGATGCTTTCTAAGGTATGTAATTTATAGGTCATCTCACCATTTTCGCAATAACTTTATTTCTAGAATGATTCAGACTGGGAAATTGGGATATCTTTGAGGAAACATATCTAAGCAGCTTGGGTAAAAATTTCATGTTGTGGGTCATTGTTTTTTTAGAGTTACACTCCGTGGAAATTAGGGTTTGTGGTTAGTCTTGAAAGTAGTCTAAAACAATTGTTTCATGTAAAAACATCATAACTTCTTCATATCAGATCCAAATTCAATAAGATTAAATGTGTTGGTTAGAGTAAATTCTTTAGTGTTCTGTGTACAAATTTCAGATCCATACAACAAATATGCCATGTGGGGCACGCTCTACAAGTCCGCTCTCTAGAATAAGTAAGAATTCAACAAGTTATGTCATTTTTGCTATAACTCCTTTTCTGAGAGGTTCCAAGTAGTGAAGTCTGGAGGAATTGCATAAACGACACTGAAGAACATTGTGTATGATTTTCAGATATTTATTCATTACAAGTACATAGTTATGATTATTGCAAGTTAGGGCTTTTGACTAATCCAAAATTAGTCATGTGAGACTAAAGTAAAGTTTGATGAAAATGCTAGTCTCTTTTTGTTATAGTTAAGGAAGGTTTGTAGGTATGTGATCTTATACACCAGGTCTATTACAGAGTTACAAATCATATTTTGATGATGAAATTGATGAGAGATTTTGGTTGAGGTACATGTTGGGTACATGCTTGAGACTAGTAGTTGATGAATTGGCACATACATAAGGTGTATAATTGATGATGTTGGTACATATTGATGAGTATTTGATACATGATTGGTACATACTTGGTAGATGGTTGGAGGCACTTGTTATTAGTATTGTTGAAACATGGTTTATGGATGATGTAGCATACTTGTATTGGTATATTATTAGAAGCACATATTGATCTTGGTGATGATTATGAGTTGTTGTGTTATGCTTGGTTGATAAACATATTTGAGAGTTGTCTTGGTGATTGATATTAGTGAGTAGATATGATTTGGTTGATAAGATTGATGAGACATGTTTTTGTGATAGGTTGTTTGGACAGGTTGTTCTGATATGTTTTGTGTACAGGTTTGGTGCATGGTTGATGCATGTGTTCATGGTATAGGTTTAGGTACAGGTTGATGTATTGTTGATGCACTTGTTTATGCTACATTTTGATTATAGGTTGTTTGGTACAGGTTGGTGCATGGTTCATGCACTTTTTTATGGTACATTTTGATTACAGGTTGAGGTACAGGTTGTTTGGTGCAAGTTGATTCTTACAAGTTTACAAGAACATATCTCACATTGATAGTGTGATAGTGGTTCCATCATTCTACTTCTACGTCAGGGCAGTTGGATGGGGCAAGGATAGGTGGTTGTAGCCACCTTCTAATTGTAGATGGAGAACATAGGGGGTCGTAGCCTCCTTCTGGTTGTAGCCAGATAATTGGGGAGTTGGAGCTTCCCTCAAGTTGTAGCCTAAGAAATTAGGGGGTTGGAGCCTTCTTCCAGTTGCAGTTGGAAAACAAAGGAAGTTGGTTCTTCCAATGAATGTAATTCTTAAAGACATATAAGAAAAATCATTCTGTGATTTTCTCCCTCTTTGGGTTTCCACGTAAAACACTGGTGTACTATGCATGTGTGTGATTTCTCATTTGTTCATCGTTTATTTACTCTGCAACTATTGGATTATAATGCTACATTGATATAACACTTGCATTTTATGGTGAAAAATGATTAAATTGCTCTATTATTGATTCACCCCCCCTCTCAGAAATCCAACACCTACTTCTCAAAAACACATATATACATCATTAATTTAGGTACAACAAACATTCAAAATGATTTACATCATCATAAAGGTTACCATTACTTATTTGAAGAAATAATAATCCCATTACATGTGGCTAAAATATAAACCCATATGCATTTCATCTGCCTGATATCCTCTTCAACTCAATAGTTCTTAAAAAACACCATGTGTTATGGCACTACCTGTATTCATTTATAACAAGACTTACAACAACCTGTAGAAAACAACTTACCTATGTCTAAGCTTACAAATTGGACCAAAACTTTGGGATATCAGGTACAACCAATCATGCACCCCCTACTTCTCAAAAACACATATATACATCATTAATTTAGGTACAACAAACATTCAAAATGATTTAGATCAGTAGAAAGGTTACCATCACTTATTTGTAGCAATGATAATCCCAATACATCTGCCTAAAGTATAAACTCATAGGCATCTCTTCTACCTCATGTCCTCTTCAACTCACCTGCATTTTAATATGATCAATTGTCATGAAGCATCTTTGGTCTTCTTTATCCTCTGGAGTCATTCACATACTAGGCATATCCATTTTCATATTCTACTTTTGGATCTTTAGTATCGTGATTGTCAAATCGTTGTCTTGGATTTTTCTTATCCACTCACCTATTATTTGTCAGAGTAGCCAATTCTAACAAAACCACTACACTTTATATTGAGTTGGCTAGGCTCAATACATTGATTGACTTCAATAATTCCAAGACATTTTCAATACCACTATTAGCTCATCAAGAACCAATGTGAATAAAGATCCATAAATTTCAATGTACAAACATTATAATCTTCAATTGCTCAAATTTAATAGACATTCACTTGATATGTCACAGTTTCAAACCTCTTCCTTTGAATATTTAATAAGATGAGACAAATCGACCAATCTTTGGCCCAACCAATCAAATGAATGAACCATTTTTCCATGTAGCTAATGCAGTGGCAGATGACTCTGATACCATATTAAAATGGGAGTTTAGAGTATTACACACCAACAATGTGTGAAGCAATCTATTGAATTAATTTAATGATACATATAAATACAACAAGGTTTGTCTCAATATAGAAAAAATACTTTGATCACTCAATCTATCAGTTAAACAAATATCTCAACCTCACATCATTTTATGACTCTTAGTTGGAGAAAATCTCTCTCACAACCAACTATCTAACAACCTACTAAATACCAGGAACAAACTCTTCTCGTAGATATGAACTCTAACCAATAATGACCAAAATACACTAGCAAACACAATTTCCTCACACATTATGAAGACAAGTAGGAGTTACATATTCCAACAAAAAGTATCATCAGAATATGTAGAATGAACACAATTAGACTCATGGGATTTTGGTAAGACTAAGAAGTGGCTTCTATATTGCCTTTCAGCTTTATAACACTTGCAAAAAATAGAATGAATGATTTTGGACACTTAAAAAGTATATATACTTTAGATTCCTTATGATAAAAACACACTTTTGTTGAATATGGATGATTGTACCATTTTGGGTGTTGGAAATTCTATACATTTCAAAATCCCTTTGATAAAAAACACTTCCAATGCATATGGATGCTTGAAAATATTCAAACAAAATTATCCAACATGGCATAGGGCCAAGATCCATGAAAATAAAAACTCAATGGCCATGTATTTACCATTGGATCATGAGAGTTTAGCATTTGAGTGCATAGTAGGTGGGAAGAGAAGTTGGGTAGGTGAAAAAGAATGGAACTTGATGATTACAAGTTCCAACCATTGGGAAAGGAATAACATGGTAGATAATTCACATACCTTTAATTTAGTTGACATTTTCTATTAATTTGAGGTTGGAACTAATATTGTGTTTGTGAATTTTTTATTCTTGTTTGAGGTGGGTAGTTGCATAAATAATCTAGAAACTGTTTAAGTACACAATTAACAAGGACTTATGTTTGTTACAAAGATGTTTAGTTGATGTGATAAATTTAGCATTTGTGTATTTTCTAAGTTCCTCTACAATGAAAGAGTCTTGATATTAAATATTTTCTTACTTAATGGTGGCACCTACATTTTATAATAAATCTTCTTATCAAATCTAACTTTACAATTTATAAAAATGTCAATGTTCACATTTTTCATTATTTAAATTGTAAAAAATCATTAACATGAAAAACTGTCCGAAAATATGGAAGGAAAATTTCAAGGTGTTCAACAAGCAGTCTTGAAAACAGTTTTTTCATTTTTGATAAAATTTTGAGGAAAAATCCTAAGTATATGAAATGTGCACGGAAGGAGGAAAGTGCACAAAAGGAAGACAACATGCAGATCAAATAATCAATCTCAAAGAATAAATCTAGAAGAATAAATCAAGGAAATAAAGCATAACATGAGAATGACACTCGACATTCCAGAAATAGAAGAACAACATAAAAGCATCATGGAGGATTAAAATCAGAAGAAAAGTGTCTAACAACCAGTTAACTGAGTTGGCCATGCATTGTAATGGGATATTTGTGGAATGAATAGATTAGGGTTTTTATCCCTATCTTTTGGTATAAATATGTAACGTGTTGGGAGATTAGGGGTTTTTTGTCGTTTTCGTTGTTATTGTTGGTTGGTTCATCTAGGTATTATTCTGATGAAGTTTGGTTATGATAGATTAAATGATGCTCTAGTTTGATTGATATTCAGTTCCATAATTATTGAATGTAGCAGCCAAAGGTTGAGAAGGGGGAATAAAGGAATGGTAAAGATATGTTTTAGAATCATGTGGTGTCTATGTTTTTGTGTTTGATTATGAATACTATTTGCATGAATCGTATAATAGCTTCATATGATAGTAAGAATTGTGCCATGATTCATGATTGTGACAGTAACACATCTATATAGTAATATGGAATATGGTAAGTATGGGAGTCTGAATTATAAGTAAGATAATAACTAAATAGAACAGAGTTATGCGCACACCATAATAAGGAAGAATGAACCAAATGTTTTCCTCAAATTCCCTTACTACTACAAAATTCTGGTTCTTCTAGTCGCCATAGATATCTCCAGTGAGACTTTATCTGCGTAAGCAGGTGATGTCGAAAGGGCCAGTATCTGGTGAGTTTTGTTGGTCTTAGATAAATTGAACCTTGGGTCTTACAACCGAGGCACAAAAGATCACCAACACAAGGTCATTGATATGAATGCCACAATATACCATTATTATCCAGTATGCCATGTAAATCCCCATGTATGGAATTGTACTTTCTTTTAAAGTATTATGATTGTATTGTGATACATACTTTATATTTACTTTTGATTTGAAACACATATATCAATAATTAGATTTGTTTCCACAAAGATATGATTCAAAGGATTTTTATAGGTTTGAAGAGTTGCAATGTTACAAATATTTAAGTAATTTTCGCACTTGTTATTTGAATTGGATTCATAGTGTCAAAAGGAGAATCATTGATGATCTGAAACCTTATTATGGTGTTAAAAACAAATGTAGAAATCTTGACTCATGACACTTTCAACATTTTAGCTATACCTTTTTAAGGAGATAATATTGGACCTATAACATCTCCATGAGACTTGGAATAAATCTGAGCAAATCCAAAAAGAGCTTCATAAAATATACTTTTAAAATTAAATGCAATGCTTATCAACCCATTTTTTTATTGAATTTGGATGAACTTCCATAGAATCTAGCTATAGAGACTATACCCATCATAAATATTAGTATAAAATAAATTTCTCAAACTAAGCAAGAACACACTCCATCTTGTTTTTTCTAATATGAAGTGGCTATTACAATGTTTTAAAGGGATAGGCTAGAGATTTAGAAGTTAATTAATTCATTTATTGAAGAAGAAGAAAAAAAGACAAACAAATTCTTACAAAATTTAAAGGTAAGACATGTAATAATCACCTCTATTTTAACTTTGGATCTATCATGGACTTAGAAGGATCAAATTTTTCAGTGTGCAAACAATTCTTCAAGTTATTTTAATTTAAAAAAAAATATCACCTAAAAAAAATGAATGAAGAAGATAATAATAATTCCTCCCACCTACCAAAACTATACCTAATTAACTTTAAAAAAAATTAAATTTAATACAAAATTGAATTTAATACAGAAGCTACACTCTCGTACAACAAAAGCTTGGAGAAGGATCAATACACATTTAATACAGTGGTAGGAAGATTAATGGACCAGAGACGATTTCATATTATATAGGTGAAATTTATGAATTAGTTATATTATTTTTAATATATTAATGAATGTTTTAATATATTATTACGATAGAGCTTTATCATATATTAATTTAATGGTTACTCACATATTAAAGATCATTATTAATACTTTATCAATAGTAATCTTTTATGAATTTTTTATAAATATAACTTTCAATTTTTGGAATTGAATTTCCTCAATATTATTTCATTTATTCATCAATTTTTTTTTTTAAAGCCTTTGTGTATGTGTTTGAATTGAGTTGTGTACAAACGAGTAGTTGAGTTGTTTAAATATTTATTTTCAATATTTCTACATGAATACATTGTCGATGACTAGGACGGTATTTACATCGTCCGTGACCTTCCTCCATGTGATATACTCATATTCCTCGTGACGGGATTCTTAGGCATGATGTATGATGTGTGGTATGTGAGGGAAAAATAGAATCATGAGATTCTTAGGCATGTTGTACCATGTATGGTACATGAGGGAAAAATAAAATCATGGGTTATATTTGATGATAGGATGTTTATGTAAGACAATTTTATTGGGTTTTAATTTTTAATTTTTAAATGGTGTTTTTTTATCAATGGTGTTTTTCGTTAATTTTTATTTTTTTAAATTGTGTTTTCTATCCATAAATATTTTTCAATTTTTAATTTATTTTTAATTAATTACATTTTTTTTGAAAATAATTAGAGTTATAACTAGGGTTATGTTTCTTTGCATGGTAGGGTCGATTTTTTTTAGAAGTGGTTAAAACCACTTTATAAATACTAGGGGTTAAATTTACAAATACCACTATATAAATATGGTTTCACCAATCCAAAAAACAGGATTTGATCTTATACAAGACCCAACATGATCAATCTGTAAAAGGGGATTTGATTTATATAAGATAATAACTCAAATATAATTAGAATATTCTTCGAAGTTACAATAATTCAACACTCCCCCTTAATGAGAAGGGTATTCTACTGACATGACCCAATACAACAACATCAAGAGAAGGAGAGGGTACCATCATCATCAACATCTGGAACACTAACTAGCACATCTATAAATCATTGGAAGTTTGTTCTCATCATCAATATCATGATCGTTCACAGCATGGAGCTGGAGTAACATCATCATCATCATCATCAATAGAATGAAGCTGAAACATCAACATTAATAGGATGAAGCTAGAACAAAAACATCACCAACAACACGAAGATGATACAACATCATCAACAACACGAGGTTGGAAAAACAACATCATCCACAACATGAGGTTGGAACAACAACATCATCAACATGTGGCAACATAATGAGGTAGGTGTATCAACAACAACATTTATGGTACTCTGACAGATCGTCCTTAGGAGACCTTCTGGATATTCCCAGGAATCATTAGATTCCCAAGGATATAAAATCCTAACAAGCTACCATGTGGTACTCTGACAGACCGTCCTTACCAGACCTTCGATATTTTCCCAGGGATCATAATATTCCTTAGGATATAAAATCTATTGACCATAGTTGGCATATACATGAACAAGTACTCTGACAGACCGTCCTTACCGAACATTCGGGATCTGTCCAGGGAGGATCAATCCCCTAGGATATAAAATCCTAATGGAGCTACTCGTTGTTGGTCAGGATACCATAGTATCATCAACATCACTCCCCCTTTCGAGAGAATTCCTTTTAGACTACATCAAGCTTGTCTCGGAAGTACTCAAAGTTCACACGAGACAAAGGATTGGTCAACACATCTACAACATGCTCATATGTGCCAGCATATTGGAGCTTTACAACTCCCCTCTGCACCATATAACAAATGTAGTGATACTGAATATCTATGTTCTTCGACTTATCATGGAACAATGGGATATTCGTCATATTTATACAACTCTAGTTATCACATAGAATCACAGTGGCTTCCATATCTAGATCGAACAAACCTGTCAACAACTTCCAAATCCATATGGCTTCACAACTGGCGGAACATGATTTAATGTATTCTGCTTCTATCGTGTTGAGAGAAATACTGGATTGCTTCGTACTTTTCCATAAAGTCATGGATAACCTCAAACTGAAACAACATCCTAAAGTGATCTTCATGTCTGAGGCACTTCTAGCCCAATCTAAATCAGTGTAACCATACAGTCTAAAGTCATGATCTCCAGTATGAAAAATACCGTAATCCAACGTACCCTTAAGGTATATCATCACATGATTTGTAGCTACAAGGTGAACACGTTTGGGCTCCACCAGATACTGGCTCAAGGTGTTCACAGCAAAGCATATATCTGGCCTGGTATTCATCAAATACATCAATGATCCAATAATATGTCTGTATAGAGTAGCATCAACCAATTTTGATGAAGTATCAACCAAGAGCTTCAGATTTGTTTCCATGGGTGTGGTCATGGATTTACATTCCAACATGTGAAATCTCTTTAGTATTACAACTATATACTTCCCTTGTTTATGGAATATCTTCTATGGGCTCTGCCAAATGTCAAGACCTAATAAATAATGCATTGGGCCCAGGTATTTCATCTCAAATTATACAACGAGTTTCTTCTTGCAATCTGTCACGAGATTTTTTTCTTTTTTGGTAAATCCCAGTCTCATCAATAAACTGTCAATTCTACCATACCAATCTCTAAGAGCTCGTTTCAACCCATAAAGAACTTTCTTCAACCTATAGACATGATTCTTCTTGTCCTGTGCTTCAAACCAAATTTTCAAATCACATTGTACCAACTCGGTACACTTGCTCAACTGCAACTCAATCTGTATAATCATGTGTTGGTTCTATGTGATTGTTTCAAAGCACTATCTATCTCACTTTTTGAGAGTATGCTATCTACTCCCTCTATAACTGTTCCCTTGGAATCAGGACACTGCACTTGCAACTCTTATTTCTGAAGCTGAGAATGGCTATTCTATTCTCACTGTAGTTGTTGAACTCTGAGAGTAGCTCCTTTATTCTATAATGGAAAAAACTTCATCTGAGAGTGGCTCAATAACTAATATTGAAGGTATCTTTTCTTCTTTCATGGAGGTAACTCAATCTCAAATACAGGGATTACTCCACCTGAATCTCATACTGTATCAAAATCATGGTTGTTTTGGTTGTCTTCATGAGTACTGGAACTATTTCTTCGATTACTTGGATCAAGTGTCTCGTCGTAGTCTTCTCCCTCTTGTTGGGAGAATCCTCTGGACACAAATCAAGATTTGTACATATTTATACTGTTATATGCAACATGCTTGATCTGTTAGATCAATCTTGGAAGTCACCACTGACTTCCTTTCTAGTCTCATGGAAAAATCCATATCCCAGTCCTTCTAACTGGCTTCCTTTTCTGTCACCGAAACAAGGGAATCTTCCCATGATATTTCATGTCTCCTAGAGGTATCTGAATATACGATCTAGTCTTCTCAACTCATGTCATATGTCTGCCAATCCTGGAAGATGTCTCATTTTCCCATATAATCCTCTCTGATATCAGGCTCACTCTGATTCTTGATTTCTTCTGAGTTTATAAAGACTTCATAGTCTCTACAGGATATACTTGGTGTTGAATACCAAGTATTAATATGAAAAGTTGAGTTAGAATTATGACAAATTCAGATTCTTGTCAAGGTGACTTCATTATCCATTGACCAATTCTACTGTGAGTTATATTCTAATGTTCGGTCATATTTGGAGCCTTCTACTCCTTACAATCAATCTCCATATGAGATACTTTGTATCTCAAAAGTAGCTTCTTCTTCATCTTCTTTGGTACATGGATGTATACGGTCATGTTTAGAACTTGGATAGTCTGATCCATGTCTCATCTAATATGTTGCCTCCTGCAACTGTCATTGTAGCTCCCTCAAGTTTATCACCTATGACATGCCCGAATCAAGAACAATAGGGGAGAAACAACAAACAAGAATAATACTCTTTATAATAATAATAAAACAATAGCAAGAGCAATCATCACCGTAGCTCCCTTAGATATGTCACTTGTGACCTTCCTGAAACAAGGGTCAAAAGTAAGAAATACAATAATAAGAAACGAGAGCAACACTCTTATATTGTTGTGATCAATCATTCCTCCATGGTAACCTGGAACCAAAACAAGAAGTTTCTCCTAGAGGAGATGTTAGTTATATATGGTAAGTGATTACAATAAGCATTTATCTCAATAATTCTCACATGCTACAAAGTATAAAACTTTTAAAGATTGTTATCTCAACTATAGTGTTTACTTGTAATGAGGTAGTTATCAAACTTGACATGTGAAAATTTGAATGTTATCAACTTAATCAATCAAACCTAGAACATGGAGTCTTGTCCTAAAGAATGAGTGTTGTTTCTTTTGTTCCTACTCTCCTTCGCACAAGATGACAAGTATTCTCTTCAACATGTCCTCTGTACTGAGATAATATGCTTTCTTGACATAAATATAAAATTAGAGAATAAACTCTATAATCTCAACTTTAATCAATCTAATATCTTGACTTTAATTTTGACCAATGGTTAGTATGATGGTCATAGAAAATATATACATATCAAAATAATCGAATCTGGGGTGCATTATTCCTCTAAATGTGTTTGATCTCAGATCCCTTTGGATCTATTATTGTTATTTAGATAAAAGATCCTTTCTACTACAAATACCATTTAAAACTATCAGTTTAAACATATATAAGTTCTACCTATGATAGTATCGGTAGGTAATGGCACCATCTGACAACAACGAAAATAAATAAATAAACTTCAAAGGTGTTGCAACTGGTCCAAAGAAACTGGTGTGAAGGAACTGGTACTGCAACTGCAACTTAGGGTTTTATTAGGAAACCCTAATTTATCAAACTTCAATTTTTTGAATTCTAATCTAGGGACTAGATGCATTGGGCTTAGGCAAGTTTGTTGGAGCTATCTGTTTCAGAAAATTCCAAGTTTTAGCCCTTGAAATTTGACCTACACAATTCTAGATTGGTACTTCCAGTACTCGTTCTTGTTTCCTGATTTTCTGGTTTTCTAGTAGCAACCAAAACTAGGGTTTGACTTTCCAGAGAATCTGGCCACTGGAAAAGTTCTCTCAAGATGCCAAAAGATATGCTAGGGCAAGGTGCACTTCCCAATATAGGTTTTGGTCAAACATTCCTCTCCAGTAAAAATCCCTAGTTTCCTTGTATGACAATAGTGACGTTTTTATATACCCAGTGAAAGTTGCTCTATTTGTTCAAGCTCTGATACCATGTTTATTTTAGTGTTGTTATTAGGTTATTTCCAAATTACATGAGCATTCAATACATTTCCAAAAAAACAACATAAAGAGGATCATTGAAAGAAACACAATCATAAGGTACACAAAATTTTATCTTGGGAAACCCTCATGGGGGAGAAAACCCACCAAAACTTCCTCAATAATATATTTCCAATACAATGCCAAGACTAAGACCAAAACACCAAGAATAAACTAAGACTGAGCATGCACCTCTCTTATCCTTCCTCCTACAACTGCAACTACCTTCAAGATATGCACAATAGATGAGTGAGTGCAAGAGTGTGTAAGTGAGGCACCATCCTCACATATAAAGACTAGTTGAGGAGGCTCTAGAGTTATGTCTCTTCACATGGTAGGGCCGACTTCTTCTAGAAGTGGTTAAAACCACTTTATAAACACTAGGGTCAGAATTTACAAATACCACCTTATAAATATGGTTTGACCAATCCACAAAAGGGGATTTGATCTTATACAAGACCCAACATGATCAATCCGCAAAAGGGGATTTTATCTATAAGATAACAACTCAAATATAATTAGAATATTCTTCGAAGTTACAATAATTCAACAACTATCGCACATTTAATCTTCTCAAAATAAAAAAGGAATGTTCCCTCAACTTAATGTTATAATAAGATAAGAACATTGCAGTATCTTGTCTATAAGTAATCATTAAAGGATGTACAATATTACTATCACAACATTTTAATTTAGTTGATCATATAGTGTGTGAGAAACTCTGAGAAAATTTCTTACATATTTATTCTTCTCTAGATAAAAAAGAAATGTTTCCTCAGCTCAATTTTATAATGGGATAATATCATTGGAATGTATTATGTCTAAGTAATCATTAAAATATTTACAACCCTATTGTCACAGTTTTTTCACAACGTTTTTATTTGGTTGATCACCTAGTGTATGTTTTCAATATATAAAATCACACCAAGTAATTGTTAGAAGATGTAAAACACTACTATTGCAATTTTTCTAAGTGTTTGACCACACAATATAGGCTTTCGATAAAGAATCTCATACAACTAGAGGTAAAGTACAACACATGAGATATTATTATAACTATAATGTTTTAGCCATTCCACACCTATTGTCTCTCACCCATACAAAATTTTATCTACTTGGGAGTAACATCTCATAAATCACTTCAAATTGTTGAGGTAATGACCCTCTTGTGCACTTTGGATTATGGATATTATTTTCCCAGTTTCAAACATCTAATTGAATTGTACTAATTGACAATGACCAATGAAAAATTCCCTAATACATAACAACAACCCTCCATTCCCTTATATTCCAATAGTCCTTGGGAGATTAGAAACACCACTCAATGTTGATTTAGTGATGAACAAGTATTTCGTGATCTATGACATCACATCCTCCTATCATATGTCCAAAACAAAATCCCTTAATTTGTTAACAATATAACCACCTTAATTCATTTCAATGTTTCCTCTCCCCACTTTGTGGGTATGCTAGTTTAAAATCTAGATTTTTCATATTATGGTTGAAATTTGGTTTCACATCTATCTGTCGTGTTTGAAATTTCGTTTCTTATCGACTCACAAATGTTTTTTGAAATATTCCTTACATATTCATGTTGATTCCATGGTCAAAATTTTGTTAGATTGGATGACATTTTTTGTAATAACCATCTGATTTTTCATAGTTCGATTTTTACTCCATTTAAGTGTGTAGTTAAATATATTATTTATCTTGGGGTTTTCCCTTTCTTATCTACTCACAATTGTTTTTTTTTTTTTGGTATCTAGGGGAATCGATAACTACGATGGTATCTGGCTACCGCGTGACATGGGGTCGAATCCCTACAGGTTGCCTTATAACCAGTAAGGAGAAACACATCGCCCACAAGTCTGGCCTCCATATAAGATGAGGCTTGAACTCGTGACCTTCTTAGCAGCACGAACGCCTTAACAGTACGTCTGCTTGCCACTAGACCGCACCCCTGCGAGCCTAGTAACTCATGAAGTTATTTAATGGTTTGTTTTTTAATTAAAGTTAATGAATTTTTTATTTTATATAATATATGTGCTGGTGTGGGGTTACAAGAACACAGGCGTTTAAAATCATAGTTGTTAAATATTCAATACAATTGTTTTTAAGTAGTTAATGTATTGATTCCATGGTCAAAATTTTGTTAGATTGGATTACATTTTTTTAATAACCATCCAATTTTGCATAGTTCGATTTTTACTCCATTTAAGTGTGTAGTCAAATATATTATTTATATTGGGGTTTTTCCTTTCTTAGAAACTCGCGAAGTTATTTAATGGTTTTTACTCCATTTAAGTGTGTAGTCAAATGGTTTTTCCTTTCTTAGAAAAAAAATAATTTTAATTTTTAACAATTGATTTTTAAAATTATATAGAAGATATTTTTCACCCATAATCCATTAATATAGAAGCCAATTTAGTTTATTTTATGGTAAGAAGCCTTTTGAAAATGATGATGACATTTATACTATTGTTAATTCTAGTGTTGTTATTAGCTTATTTCCAAATTACATGAACATTCAATGCATTTCCAAAACAACAACATAAAGAGGATCATTGAAAGAAACACAATAACAAGGTATGCAGTATTTTATCCTAGGAAACCCTCATGGGGGAGAAAACCCAACAAAACTTCCTCAATAATAGATTGCCAATACAATGCCAAGACTAAGACCCAAACACCAAGAGTAAACTAAGATTGAGCATGCACCTCTCTTCTCCTTCCTCCTGCAACTGCAACTACTTTCAAGATATGTGCACTATATGATTTAGTGTGAGAGTGTCTAAGTGAGGCACCATCCTCACATATAAATACTAGTTGAGGAGGCATTGGTGTTATGTCTCTTCACATGGTAGGGCCGACTTCTTCTAGAAGTGGTTAAAATCACTTTATGAACACTAGGGGCTAAATTTACAAATACCTCCATATAAATATGGTTTGAACAATCCACAAAAGGGTATTTGATCTTATACAAGACCCAACGTGATCAATTTGCAAAAGGGGATTTGATCTATATAAGATAATAACTCAAATATAATTAGAATATTCTTCGAAGTTACAATCATTCAACACTCCCCCTTAACGAGAAGGGTATTCTACTTACATGACCCAATACAACATCATCCAGAGAAAGAGAGGGTACCATCATCATCAGCATCTGGAACAATGACTGGTACATCTATAAATCATCAGAAGTTTTTTCTCATCATCAATATCATCATCATTCACATCATGGAGTTGGAGTAACATCATCATCATCATCATCATCATCATCAATAGAATGAAGCTGAAACATCAACATTAATAGCATGAATCTAGAACAAAAACATCACCAACAACACGAAGTGGATACAACATCATTAATAGCATGAGGCTGGAATAACAACATCATCCACATCATGAGGTTGGAACAACAACATCAACAACATGTGGAAACATAATGAGGCAGGTGTATCAACAACACATTTTTGGTACTCTGACAGGACGTCCTTACCAAACCTTTGGGATATTCCCAGGAATCATAAAATTCCCTAAGATATAAGATGATAACAAGCTACCATGTGGTACTCTAATAGCCTATCCTTACTGGACCTTCGATATTTTCCTAGGAATCATAAGATTCCATTGGATGTAAAATCCTAACGGAGCTACCACTATTGACCACAGCTGGCATATACATGCACAGGTACTCTAACAGACCGTCCTTATCGAACATTCAATATCTATCCAGGGATGATCAATCCCCTAAGATATAAAATTCTAATGGAGCTACCTATTGTTGGTCAGGATACCATAGTATCATCAACATCATTCTCCCTTTCGAGGGAGTTCCTTTTAGACTACACCAATCTTGTCTCAAAAGTACCCAAAGTTCACATGAGATAGAGGCTTGGTCAACACATCTATAACCTGGTCATCTGTGCCAACATATTGGAGATTTACAGCTCCCCTATGCACCATAACACAAATGTAGTGAAACCAGATTTCTATGTTCTTCGACTTATCATGGAATGGTGGGTTCTTCGTCATTTTTATACAACTCTAGTTATCACATAGAATCGCAGTGGCTTCCATCTCTAGATCGAACAAACCTGTCGACAACTTCCAAATCCATATGGCTTCACAACCGACGGAGCATGATGTAATGTATTATGCTTCTATCGTGATGAGAGCAATACTGGATTCCTTCCTTCTTTTCCATGAATTCATGGCTAACCTCAAACTAAAACAACATCCATAAGTTCTCTTCATGTCTAAGGCACTTCCAGCCCAATCTAAATCAGTGTAACCATACAGTCTGAAGTCATGATCTCTAGTATGAAAAAGACCATAATCAAACATACCCTTAAGGTATCTCATCACATGATTTGTAGCTACAAGGTGAACACGTCTAGGATCCACCAAATACTGATTCAAGATGTTGATAGAAAAACATATGTCTGGCTTGGTATTTGTCAGATTCATCAACAGTCCAATAATATGCCTGTATAGAGTATCATCAACCAATTTTGACGAAGTATCAACCATGAGCTTCAAATTCGTTTCCATGGGTGTGGTCATGGATTTACATTCCAACATGTGAAATCTCTTTAGTATTACAACTGTATACTTTCCTTGGTTAAGGAATATCTTCTATGGGCTATGCCAAACTTCAAGACCTAATAAAAATGCATTGAGCCTAGGTATTTCATCTCAAATTCTGTAGCGAGTTTCTTCTTGCAATCTATGATGAGATTTTCTTCTCTTGAGATTTTCTTCTCTTTTGGTAAATCCCAAGCTCGTCAAGAAACTGTCAACTCTACCATAGAAAGATCTTAGAGCTTTTTTCAACCCATATAGAGCTTTCTTCAACCTATAGACACGAGTCTTCTTTGCCCATACATCAAACCAAATTTTCAAATCACATTGTAACAACCTGGTACACTTGCTCAACTGTAACTCAATCTGTATAATCATGTGTTGGTTCTATGTTCTTTTTCCAAAGCACTATCTGTCTCACTTTCTGAGAGTATGCTCTCTACTCCCTCTATAATTGTTCCCTTGGAATCAGCACACTACACCTGCAACTATTATTTCTAAAGCTCAGAATGGTTTCTCTATTCTCATTGTAGTTGTTGAACTCTGAGAGTATATCCTTTATTCTATAATGGAAACAACTTCATCTAAGAGTGGCTCAATAACTAATACTGAAGTTATCTTTTCTTCTTTCATGGAGGTAACTCAATCTCAAATATAGGGACTGCTCCACCTGAATCTCATACTATATCGGAATCATGGTTGTTCTAGTTATCTTCATGAATACTAGAACTATTTCTTCGATTACTTGGATCAATTGTTTGGTCATAGTCTTCTCCCTCTTGTTGGGAGAATCCTCTGGACACAAATCGGGCTTTGTACATATTTATATTGTTATCTGCAACATGCTTGATCTGTTAGATCAATCTTGGAAGTCACCACTGACTTCCTTTCTAGTCTCAAGAAAAATTCCATATCCCAGTCCTTCTGAATGGCTTCCTTTTCTGACACTGAAACAAGGGAAGCTTCCCAGGATATTTCATTCCTCCTAGAGGTATCTAAAGCTACGATCTAGTCTTCTCAACTCATGGAATGTGTCTACTAGTCCTAGAAGATGTCTCCTTTTCCCATCTGATCCTCTCTAAGATCAAGCTCACTTTGATTCTTGATTTCATTTGAGTTTATAAAGACTTCATAGTCTCTATAGGATATACTTGGTGTTGAATACCAAGTCTTAATATGAAAAGTTGAGTTAGACTTCTGACAAATTTAGATTCCTATCACGATGACTTCATTATCCATTGACCAAGTCTATTGTGAGTTCTATTCTAATGTTCGATCATATTTGGAGCCTTCTACTCCTTACAATCAATCTCCATATGAGATACTTTGTATCTCAAAAGTATCTTCTTCTTCATCTTTTTTGGTACATGGATGTATACAACTTGGATAGTCTGCTCCATGTCTCATTTAATGCGTTGCCTCCTACAACTTTCATTTTATCTCCCTTATTTTTATCACCTATGACATGCCCGAAACAATAAAAAGAAGAGAGAAACAACAAACAAGAATAATATTCTTTATAATAATAATAAAACAATAGCAATAAAAATCATCATTGTATCTCCTTTAGAGATGTCACTTGTGACCTTCCTGAAACAAGGGCCAAAAGTAAGAAATACAATAATAATAAATGAGAGAAACACTCTTCTATTGTTGTGATCAATCATTCCTCCATGGTAACCTGAAACCAAAACAAGAAGTTTCTCCTAGAGGAGATGTTAGTTATATATGGTAAGTGATTAAAAGAAGCATTTATCTCAATAATTCTCACATGCTACAAAGTATAAAACTTTTTAAAGATTTATATCTCAACTATAGTGGTTAGTTGTAATGAGGTAGTTATCAAACTTGATATGTGCAAATTTGAATGTTATCAACTTAATCAATCAAACCTAGAACATGCAGTCTTGTCCTCAAGAATGAGTGTTGTTGCTTTCTTCCTACTCTCCTTCGCTCAACATGACAACTATTCTCTTCAACCTATCCTTTGTACTGAGATAATATGCTTTCTTCACATATATCTAAGTTAGAGAACAAACTCTATAGTATCAACTTTAATCAATCTAATACCTTGACTTTTATTTTTACCAATGGTTAGTATGATGGTCATAACAAATAGATGAATATCAAAAGAATCGGACCTGGGGTGCATTATTCCTTTGAATGTGTTGGATCTGAGATCCTTCTGGATCTATGATTGTTATTTAGATAAAATATCCTTTCTCCTACAAATACCATTTAAAACTAACAGTTTAAACATATATAAGTTCTACCTATGACAATATCGGTAAGTAGTGGAACCATCAAACAAAAACGATAATAAATAAATAAAATTCAAAGGTGTTGCAATTGGTGCAAAGAAACTGGCGCGAAGGAACTGGTACTGCAACTGCAACTTAGGGTTTTATTAGGAAACCCTAATTTCTCAAACTCAAAATTTTGAATTCTAATCCAGGGATTAGATGCGTTGGGCTGAGGCAAGTTTGTTGGAGCTAACTGTTTCATAAAATTCCAAGTTTTACCCCTTGAAACTTTACCTGCTCAATTCTAGACTGGTACTTCTGGTACTGGTTCTGGTTTCCTGGTAGCATCCAAAACTAGGGTTTGACTTTCCAAAGAATCTAGCCACTGGAAAAGTTCTCTCAAGATTCCAAAAGATGCGTTAGGGAAAGGCACACTTCCCAAGATAGTTTTCAACATTCCTCTTCATTAAAAAGCCCTAGTTTCCTTGTACGACAATAGTGACGTTTTTAGATACCCAGTGAAAGGTGCTCTATTCGGTCAAGATCTGATACCATGTTAAGTTTAGTGTTTTTATTAGGTTATTTCCAAATTAAATGAGCATTCAATGCATTTCCAAAATAACAACATAAAGAGGATCATTGAAATAAAAACAATCATAAGGTACACAAAATTTTATCTTGGGAAACCCTCATGGGGGAGAAAACCTAACAAAACTTCCTCAATAATATATTTCCAATACAATGCCAAGACTAAGACCAAAACACCAAGAATAAACTAAGATTGAGCATGCGCCTATCTTCTCCTTCCTCCTTCAACTACAACTACCTTCAAGCTATGCACACTAGATGAGTGAGTGAGAGAGTGTGTAAGTGAGGCACCATCCTCACATATAAAGACTAGTTGAGGAGGCACTAGAGTTATGTCTCTTCACATGGTAGGGCCGACTTCTTCTAGAAGTGGTTAAAACCACTTTATAAATACTAGGGGCCGAATTTACAAATACCACCTTATAAATATGGTTTGACCAATCCACAAAAGGCGTCTTGATCTTATACAAGACCTGATATGATCAATCCACAAAAGGAGATTTTATCTATAAGATAACAACTCAAATATAATTAGAATATTCTTCGAAGTTACAATAATTCAACAACTATCACACATTTACTCTTCTCAAAATAAAAAAGGAATGTTCCCTCAAATTAATGTTATAATAAGATAAGAACATTGGAGTGTCTTCTCTATAAGTAATCATTAAAAGATGTACAATATTACTATCACAACATTTTAATTTAGCTGATCAAACTTTGAGGAAAGTTATTTCATATTTATTCTTCTCTAGATAAAAACGAAATGTTTCCTCAACTCAACGTTATAATGGGATAATAACATTGGAATGTATTATGTCTAAGTAATCATTAAAATATTTACAACACTACTGTCACAATGTTTTCACAACTTTTTTATTTGGTTGATCACCTAGTGTATGTTTTCAATAGATAAACTCACACCAAGTAATTGTTAGAAGATGTAAAACACTACTATTGCAATTTTCTAAGTGCCTGACCACACAATATAGGCTTTCGATAAAGAAAATCATACAACTGGAGGTAAGGTACAACACATGAGATATTATTATAACTATAATGTTTCAGCCATTCCACACCTATTGTCTCTCACCCATACAATATTGTATCTACTTGAGAGTAACATCTCATAAATCACTTCAAATTGTTGAGGTAATGACCCTCTTGTGCACTTTGGATTATGGATCTTATTTGACCAGTTTCGAACGTCTAATTGATTTGTACCAATTGACAACAACCAATGAAAAAATCCCTAATACATAACAACAACCCTCCATTCCCTTATATTCCAATAGTCCTTGGGAGATTAGAAACACCACTTGATGTTGATTTAGTGATGAACAAGTATTTCAATATCTATGACATGACATCCTCCTATCATATGTCCAAAACGAAATCCCTTAATTTGTTAACAATATAACCACCCTAATTCATTTCGGCATTTACTCTCCCCACTTTGGGGGTATGTTAGTTTATTATCAAATCCAGATTTTTCATCTTATGGTTGAAATTGGGTTTCACATCTATCCATCGTGTCTGAAATTTCATTTCTTATTGACTCACAAATGTTTTTTAAAATATTCCTTACATATTCATGTTGATTCCATGGTTGAAATTTTGTTAGATTGGATGCATTTTTTTTAATAGCCATCCAATTTTTCAAAGTTCGATTTTTATTTACTCCATTTAAGTGTGTAGTCAAATATATTATTTATCTTGGGGTTTTTCCTTTCTTAGTGACTCACAAAGTTATTTAATCGTTTGGTTTTTAATTAAAGTTAATGAATTGTTTATTTTATGTAATATGTGTGTTGGTGTGGGGTTACAAGAACACACAAGTTTAAAATTATATTTGTTAAATATTTAGAACAATTGTTTTGAAGTAGTTAATGTATATAGATAATGATATGGTAGTTGATTTTAGAGTATGATTTAAAATATTGTATGGTTAGTGTTGGTTATCGAATAATTTCGGAAGAAATTGATAAAATTTCAATGAAACACTATATTTTTATGACTACAATATTTTAGTCTTTTTATAAAAAAAATATTTACCAATTTAATTAAATATTCCTCTACGCTTTACATAAATATGATTAAATTTATAATATTTGTGAAAAATTTACAACTTTTAATAGTAAATTATATGTTTTTAATTGAATATTTGGATGCATATCTATGTGTATGCTTTTTCAAACTAAAATAGTCTTGTAAAATACCATACATGGGTATAATATTCGAATCCTAAAAAAATGCCATGTTTGTGAATACCTCAAATTTGGAAAGGAAGGAAATTGTTAATACATGTTTCTAAAACTTTAGGAGAAACAATTTGAGAGCAAGTTGTGGATTGAAACCAATTGTGAGAAAATATTGTTTACAGAATGCAGTCTAAGTATAGAAATCTAATGAGTTTATGATGAACAACATGAAAAATAACTTATCATAATTTTAGTGTTTTGAAAATGGAGAAAAACAAGAGAACCACTCCCAGTCCTATGTTGGATGAAACTGTGAAATGTCAATACAATCATCATGGCATCCATGAAGGTAAATGTTGGGCTACCACATATGACTCCCTTACCATGACAACAATGTTTGTAGGAACTATCCATTATCATAATCACGAGAGCATTGCACCCAAACGAGAAGCAACTCCAAGATGGGGATATCAATGCTTTGTATGAAATCCCTCATTGGTCTTCTTTGAAGTAGTTTGGGTTTCTTAAACCTAGAATAATCCATCCTAGCATGTTCCATTAGAATGTGTAGAATGAAGACAATCAGACTTATGGGATTTTGGTAAGCTCGATATCCGGTTTCTATATTTCATTTCACTTAAATGGAACTTGCACATGTTGACCTAATTTTAGGTCAATGTTATTGGATTGCAAAGTCTTTTTATTTCTAGTACACATTTTTTTTTAAATAAGCCACATTTATGTTGCCTCACTTCTCTTAAACCTATCATTTATCTTGCTTTTGATTTATGATTCCTTTTTCCTCACTATCCCGACTTAAAAACTAATAGAGGGATCCACCACCTAGTTGTTTAAGGACTTAATGTTTTAGAATGATTGGTGATAAAAACATTTCTATGAGAGAATCTCTATGCTATCATGAGGGGTTGGAAATGATGGAACATGGATATGCTACATATTACGATATTTTGATTATGCTTCTCATGCATTATTGATTTTCTAACATTATGATTTAGTTATGTCATATAGTTAGTATGTTGTTATATTATTATGGTTGTAGTTTCATATTTAGTAGAACAATATATTTTTTTTTTTACCATGGGAACAACAACCTCCGAAGAGTATATCCAATAGCCCGCAAGCCAGATATACCAATAACTTGTGATTTAGCAGGGGCCGAGACGTCCCGAGGTCCATCGAAGTGAACCTTGTGAACCTCTATCCCAGGGGTCGTCTACCCTTCCAGCCTTGTCACAACGGGCCAATGTGAGCATCCCTACCCCCCGTCGGTTTTGAACTTGTGACCTCCCCAGAGATAACACATGTTCTTAACCATTAGGCCCACTCAAGTGCTCTTAAAATTTGAAGGATGTGGGGGTGGGCTTAGTAGAACAATATTTGTTATCTCTATCATTTTATTCATTATATGGTCATGTGGGATTAGACATATTTATTTTATGTCACATTATTGTTCAATTGGTTGGTGATGTTATATGTTGATGTTCCTATTGTCATTTGGTATATGCCACATTTTTTTCATGTACACAATATGCATATTCCATGTTTATATATTAGTATACAATGTTGTGAGATTTGTGTTGAAACTCATTGACTGTCCTCATACTAGGAAAACTTGATGCGTTGGAAGTGTATGATGAAGTAATTAGTAGCTAATTCATACATCACCCTGATTATATTCAAATCCCTTGTGATTATTGTCTAGTTATGTGTCATGCTTATGATGCAAGATTCATCTTACACGATGCATACTCATGGTATCTTTGGTATAAACCCCTTCATCTAGATAAGAACATGAAAATGGTGTTATAACATATGCCTCTTGATGTGTGATATTGGGAAGACAAATTCATTCCAAAATACATCATCATTTTATTTTTCGTAACTTGGAGAGAGAATCAGATTGAGGGGGAGCCCATATTTGAGAGAGGGGGGAAGCCACCTACATTAAAAAAATGTTAGGTGAAAACCAATATATAATCTCTTGAAATGAGGAAAACATACACATGCTTATGTAATGTTTAAGTCAAGTACACTATGGAACCATATCTTTGTGACATGATACATATGAAGTCGAGTGATAGAAGATATGAAAATGAATGCACTTTCATTTAAAAAGTGATGAAAATAACACTTTCCTAATGAGGGTATAAAAATGCTATAAAGGAAGCCCACATGGAGAGGGCTCAAAACATGTTGATAGAAAGATTTCAGTAAGCCAAAATTAAAGTTTCAAAAAATGATTGAATAGAGTTGTACATAGTGGGTACCAAATTCAGGCTAGCCCATTGATAATCATAGTGGGTACCAAGAAATTCAGTATTGATCAACATAGTGTGAATAGATGTGTTGAATTTGAACAATAGAAGGAACCATGAAGTTAAGGATCAATGGTGAAAAGTGATCCAAAATGGATCCAAAAAAGGTTAAGACAACTAAGAATGCACATAAGCAAGTCAGAATGCTCATAATGGATTCAACAGGAAAAAAAGGGAAAACATTCAAAGTTCCTAAAAATCAGTGAAAAGGGAATAATCATGAAGACCGCATCGCAAGATTTCTAACGACACAAAGGACTCGTCAAATGGAGTTGCAGATCAAAAGTTATAAGCAACCAAGTTCTGTCAAAATTGGTAAAAAGGAAAACGTCAAAGTGACATGTGGCACCATTGTAAGGGTGACATGTGGCACAACCGAGTTGTAAATATGACATGGCAAGGATGGTAGACACGTGGGCAAATTTACATGGTGACATGTGTCAATTTCATGGGCGAATCATATGGTGACAAGTGGCATTTTTCATGGACAAATTATATGGTGCCACGTGGCCCAGTAATGGGTTGCCACGTGGCACCCCTCCAATGGTTGGGGTTTGAAAATTTTTTATTAACTCCCCAAGAGTCGAACTCATGACCTCTCACCAGCCCAAAGGCCCCACAAGTCCGCATTAACCATTAGGCCATACAATATTACTTGTTTATAATATGGTTCAATTATTATTTAAATGTAAAGTCTGCACTAATGCACCAAAAGGAGGGGCTAGGCCTTCGGCTCAACCCCTGTTCATGTGTTTTAAACCATGTGACCATATTATTCTGCCCGCCTAGGGGCTAAACTCAACCACCTCCAAATATAGCCTTTCTGCCAATCTTTAACACATGTTCCACCATTTTCTCCACTGGTTAATTATCCATTCCGCCATTCTAGCCAACCTCCACCATTTTTAGTAAGAACGCCAAAACTTTTATAAACCATGTGTTAAAATGAAGGTCCATGGGATTCGACCCTAGAAACTCCACCAAACAAACTCTAAACTTAGCCTCCGCTAACCGCCATGCCAACCACCTTAGTTATGACATAACCGCCCAGATTTTGTATATAAGGGGGTTTTGGGCAATGCATTCAGGGAGACAAGAGCACGGAGAAGGGACAGGCTGAGTGCATCCATACAGTATGGATTTCGACACAATTTTCTAGATTTTGGCACACAGTTTGAGGTTTTTTTCAGCCTTTATTGCAGGAGCAGTGGCACAAAAACTGAGGCAGACGTGTCTTGGGGACATGAAAGTGTCTGACTCGGATTGAGGTGTGAAGACTAACATTTTTAGGCAAAACGATTCCACGAATGCAGTGGTGGTGTTATTTTTCTGATCTGAGCAAAGCTTCCATGGATTAACTCCATAATGAGGTATACTTATGTATTTTGCCCAATTCTTTTGTGGAGTTAATAAAAAGACCTATCCATTTGAGACCAGGACCTGGAGACGAAGTCCACCAGGGACGAACTTTGTTATCAAGTTCTTTGTGTTCATATTGCATGATCATGTCTCTTTCCTTTTGATATTTTCCTTCTTTATGGTGTACTTTTGTTTATGCTCATTTAATACAGTTCTTTAATAAGTCACCTGACGAAAAGATCTTGGATCATGTTGGTATCAAAGCAGTCGTCTTTGACTTGAATTGTTGAGTATGAATGATTACTAGGGCCAAGAATAAGCAGGTTTAAGGAACTCTTAAGATGTCCAATCCCGAAGTTGGTCATACATCCCGAAGGAAGAATATGGCAGAAGAATATAAGCATGATGAACAGGAGAAAAACTTTCACATGGTCTTTTATCTCATGTTAGAAATGGTCGAACAAATGTATGGAGATTATGAGAAGAGGATGAAGAAGAAGGAGAAGAAAAAGGAAGCACATGCAGATGAAGATGCTTCGGTAAACCAAGGGGTTAGAGGAGATCCTCCTAAGCCTCCTTCTTCGCCTTCAAGTTCTAGTTCTTCTTCCTCTGAGAATTCTCATCACTCTCAACATTCTAACCATAAAGCCTCTTTTAAGAAACCTTTATTAAAGTTTGATGTAAAGTTTTCTTTACCTATTTTTAATGGAGATGCTAATCCTGAAAAGTTAGACAATTGGATCCGACAGGTTGAAGTATATTGTCGTGTTCATCATATTGGCAAAGAGAAAGTTAAAGTGCAACTGCCTTCTCTTTAGTTGGAAGGCACCGTTCTCGTATGGTGGGAGAGAAAGCTACATGACAAAAGTAAGTGTGGTAAGCTTCTTTCCTCATGGTCAGAATTTAAAACAGAGATAAGGAAGTAGTTCTATCTATTAGGGTATTTACATAAAGAAATGATGGAATGGAAAACGTTGAGATAGAATAAAGGTCAGACTGTGCAAATTTTCACAGAAGAATTTAGGAAGATATCTCTCACATTGAATATTCCTTTGGATTCTTATGAAACTTTAATGATGTATATTGGCACACTTCATAGTTATATTCATCATAATTTTCTCTTGTTTAACCCCACTAGTCTTGACGAAGTTTTTGTGCAAGATACTCACCTTGAAAACAGGGGGAAACATGTTCAAGAAGATCCCATGAAGCAACCTTTCAATTTCCCACAAAACAATTTCAAGAAGTTTAAAAGGAAGGGAAAAATGACCACTACAGTAAAGAGAGGAGGAAAACCATCTTGCACTCATTGCAAGAGGAGAGGTCATGATGAAGAGCATTATTGGAAACTACATCCGGAAAAAAGACCGAAACAGTTCATTGGAAAGGGGAAGACAAAGATTGTTTCTACAGTGCAGCAAGATCTTGGTTCTGGATCAGGAGATGAAGGAAAGATCACAACAACTGGAGTACAAGGTAAATAATCTCTTAATGCTAGTTCAAGTTCCAGTGATGAATCTCATATTGATGAACAAAAGAGGAATGAGTTATTTCATATATGAGTTGTATCTAAACATACTAACATAGATACACTATTTGATCTGGGTTCCCAAGTAAACTTAATATCTGAAGCACTTTTCGAGAAGATGGGTCTTGTAAGGAAACTACATCCAAAGCTTATCCTCTTGGTTGGGTATGTGATAAAGAAAAACTTAATGTCACCAAACAATGTAGGGTAAGATTTTCTACTGCTTCAAAGTTTATTGATGAAGTAGATTTGGATGTTGTACCGCTTGATATATGCGGCATAGTGTTGGGGAGTCCTTATCTTTATGATAGAAAATAAGTCTTCTTTTGTCATGAGAACAAATACCACCTTACAAAAGGGGGGGTGGAATATATTGTTAGAGCTCACAGCATGAGAGTAAATACAACACTTGTTAGTGCAGGGAAAATGAAAAGACTCATAACCACTAATAAGAGATATGTACTCATGGTCATCAAAGAGAAAGATGTCGAGACATCCGACGCTTTCCAGGGATGTGATCCATATCATAAAAAGGACTTAACTGATATTGTTTCTAAGTATGCTGATATTTTTCAGGAACTAGATGGATTACCTCCTAAGAGGAAAATCCAACATGAGATACATCTTCAGCATGATTCTCCTTTGCCTAATGTGGGCATGTACAAGATGTCGGTTGTGGAGATGAAAGAGATCAAGAAGCAGGTACATGGCTTATTGGATCAACGGGTCATCAAGCCCAGTTCATCTCTTTGTGGTTCCCCGATCGTGATGGTGCCAAAGAAAGATGGCACGTGGCAAATGTGTGTCGATTACCGAGCTTTAAATAAAATCATGATGAAAAATCGATATCCTCTTCCTCACATAGATGATTTACTTGATTAGTTAAAGAATGTTGTTTATTTCACTAAGTTAGATTTGTGCAGTAAATATCATCAAATTAGGGTTGCAGAACATGATGCGTGGAAGATTGCCTTTAAAGCCAAACAAGGATTGTTTGAGTGGTTAGTTATGTCATTTGGTCTTTGTATTGCTCTGAAAACTTTCATGCGTGTGATGAATGATGTATTCAGGCCTTTCTTAGATGACTTTGTGATTGTATATTTAGACGACATTCTTTTTTTCAACGGGACTTGGGATGAACATGTATGGCATATGAAGCAGGTATTGGATAGTTTGCAAAGGGAAAAGTTGTATGTGAAAATGTCTAAATGTGAATTTGGCAAGACTGCACTTGTGTACTTAGGTCATATCATGGGAGGAGGACAATTGAAGATTGATCCTTCCAAAATTGAAGTAATTGTGAAATGGCCTGAGCCAAAAAGTGTGACTGAGATCCGAAGCTTCTTGGGTATAGTCAAGTATTGGAGGAGATTCATTCCCAACTTCTCTTTTATCGCAACTCCTTTGCATGACTTAACCAGTGTGAAGAACACTTTTTAGTGGGAAGGAAAGAAACAAAAATATTTCAACATTTTGAAGGAGAAGATCATTACCGCATCGGTATTAGCATTGTCGAATATTCAACATTCGTTCGAGATCGAGACAAATGCTAGCGGATACACCATGGGTGCAGTATTGATGCAATATCGTAAGCCTATCTATTACCATTATTATACTTTTAACCAAGTTGTTGTTAACTATCCTACATATGATAAATAGTTGTATGCATTAGTTCAAAGCGTAAAGAAATGGAAGCATTACTTTTTAGGGAAGGAAACAATTACACATATAGATCACCATCCCTTACAGTATCTTCATGCACAGAACAAATTGCAACAATATCGGCACTACAGATGGATGGGTTTTCTACAACAATTTCATTTGGTAATCAAGTACAAGAAGGGTACAAGTAACAAGAGAACTATTATCTACAGGGAAAGTTACTCTCTCATCTTAGGAATCTATGTTGATTAAGGTTGGTTGTCATTGATGTCAACCTTTGAAGAAATATATGCAACACAAAATTTTGGGTAATGGACCCAAGATTTTTTTATGTAAAGATGACTCATTATTGTCTTGTCATGGTTGATAAGAAGTAAACATGGATGAACTCCAAAGTGCCCCCCTTATGGTGAAAGCCCTCATGGGAAGACGCTTTGTGAAGTAAGAAAACCCATGATTAATTGTGGAATAATGATATCCTAGATGGATAGTTCTTGTCATTCCATTTTCGATGGTATGTGGGACGTCACATAACTCCTCACGGTTAGAGAGTTATGGCCATGAGAAGTTGGAGACCCTAGGTTTGGGTAATGGACCCAAGTTTGTTTGATGGATAATGATATGATTTATGATATATTTTTCAATAATAATATTCTATATGGATAGTACATGTCATTCCATTTCTGGTGGTATGTGGAATGTCACATAACTCCTCACTATTTGAGAGTTATGGCCTTACGAAGTTGGAGGACCCTCATATGTCATCTAGAAGCCCCAAAAGGTAGTCAAAGTGGTTTAAGAGATTTTAAAAGGTAAATAATAAAGTGAAGTAATGAGTGTATTATAATTAAAATTGAATACAAAATAAATTATTTCAATAATAAATTTAATGGAGAAATTATAAGTGGGTTAACCCTAAAATAAGGAAAGTGGGGCCAAGTGACCTAGAAGATATTTTTAAGGAAGCTACTTGGAGAGTATAAATAAGAGGCAAGGCTCTCTCATTTTAATCAAACTTGAGCATATTGAATATCTATAGGTGTCTGAGGTAACCAAGGATATATAACACAAAATTCTGAGGGAAGGTGAAGAAAATAAGGCCGAAATGCAAGGAAGGATAAATTCTTTTGATGGTGCTTTCTAAGGTATGTTATTTATAGATCATCTCGCCATTTTCGCTATAATTTTTTTTCTATAATGATTCAGACCGTGAAATTTATATACCATTAATAAAACATATCCAAGTATATGTGGTACATAATTCAGCTTGTGGCTCATTGTATTTTTTGATTTACACTCCGTAGAAAATAGGGTTTGTGGCTAGTCTGAAACTAGTCAAAAACAAATGTTTCGGGTAAAAATGTCATAACTTATTCATAACATATCCAAATTTAGTGAAACCAAATGTGTTCTTTAGGGTAAAGTATTTAATATCTCTTTTAACATTTTTAGATCAATTCAATAAATATTTTGTGTGGGGCATGCTCTACAAGGTCACTCTCTAGAATAAGATAAAATACAACAAGGAATGCCAATTTTGCTATAAATCCTTTTCCAAGAGGTTACAAGTAGTGAAACCTGGATGAATTGCATAAAACACACTAAATAACATTGTGTATCAGTTTCGGATCTTTATACATTACAGGTACAAAGTTATGATTACTTCAAGTTAGGGTTTTGACAAATTCAAAACTAGGGATGTGAGACTAAATAAACGTTTGATGAAAATGATAGTCTCTTGTTGTTGAAGTTAAGGAAGGTTTGTAGTAATGTCATCATATACACCAGGTCTATTATAGATCTAGAAATCAGATTTGGATGATGAAATTGATGAGGGCTTTTGGTTGAGGTACATGTTGAGTACATGGTTGAGACGAGTAGTTGATGAGTTGAGACATACATGAGGTGTATAGTTGATGATGTTGGTACATATTGATGAGTCATAGTTTTTGGGTATGTGTTATATTATTTGCATGTCTGTGCATGGGTGTGTCACATACGACAATCCCGGATTAACGGATTAGGGTTTTGGTATCTACGGAATACCTAAAAACATTGTATATATTGTATGGTGAATGGTGAAATTCGATATAATGAATATAAGAAAGGCTTTCCCGGTTGAGTGTTTCCGGTATAAAATATCTGTGAAATATCTGTGTACTCTGTGTATGAGCCATTGATTAATTTCTGTCTTGCTTACAAATCTATATGCATTGCTTTACTTCACAAGTTTAAAACTTACATGTGGTATGTGGTATAAGAAAAGTTTGATGAAAATGCTAGTCTCTTGTTGTTGAAGTTAAGAAAGGTTTGCAGTAATGTGATCATATACACCAGGTCTATTATAGATCTACAATTCAGATTTGGATGATGAAATTGATTAGGGATTTTGGTTGAGGTACATGTTGAGTACATGGTTGAGACAAGTAGTTGATGAGTTGAGACATACATAAGGTGTATATTTGATGATGTTGGTACATATTGATGAGTCATAGTTGATGAGTAGTTGACACATGATTGGTACATACTTGGTACATTGTTTGATGCACTTGTTTATGGTACAGGTTTATTATAGGTTGAGGTACAGGTTGATGCATGGTTGATGCATGGTTCAAATTTATTGGTACAGGTTTACACCGATATATCTCACAGTGACAAGTTGACAATGGTTCCATGATTATACTTCTACTTCAGGGTGGCAAGACGGGGCAAGGACGGGTGGTTGTAGCCACCTTTCGGTTGTATCCAGAGAACATAGGGGGTTGTAGCCTCCTTCTAGTTGTAGCGAGAGAATTGGGGAGTTGGAGCTTCCCTCAGGTTGTAGCTTGAGAAACTAGGGGGTTGGAGCCTCCTTCCAGTTGCAGCTAGAAAACAAAGGAAGTCGGTGCTTCCAATGAATGTAATTCTTCAAGACATATAAGAAAAAACATTATGTGGTTTTCTCCCGATTTGGGTTTCCACGTAAAACAATGGTGTACTATGTATGTGTATGTTTGCTCATTTGTTCATTGCTTATTTACTCTACAGTTATTGGATGATAATGCTTCATTGATATAACACATGGATTATATGGTTAAAAAGGATTAAATTTCTCTATTACTGATTCACCCCCCCTCTTAGTAATCCAACAATTGGTATCAGAGTAGGTTCCTTCAGAAATCAGTTTAACCACTGAAAGGTAGATCATGGAGAGTATAAACTCATATAAAAATGGAATACCATAGTTTGATGGACAAAAGAATGTTTTTTGGAGCATAAGGATGAGGACATATATATAAGCATAGGGATTTCAAGTTTGGAAATCAATTGTAGATGGATACACAATACCAACAGTTCCACCAACAAATGACAAAGCAGTAAAATTTAATGAGAATAATTCCAAAGACAGAAATGCACTTTTGAATGGTCTCATTGATATGGTATTCACCAAAGTTGCACACTTTAAATCCGCTAAAGAGATTTGGGACAAGCTTCAAAATATTTATGAAGGAGATACAAAATACAAAGTAGCAAAGCTTCAAACTTACAGAGGTCAGTTCGAACAACTAAAAATGAAGGAAGATGAAGATATCCTAGCCTACTTCTTACGAGTCGATGAAACAATGAATGAAATCATAAGATTGGGAGAAGAAATTGAAGAATCTGTAATTGTTCAAAACATACTAAGATCTCTTCCTATGAGATTCAACCCTACAATATCAACACTAGAAGAAAGATTGAATCTTGACTCAATAAGCATGGATGAACTACATGGAATCTTCACAGCATATGAAATGATAACTGAGCAGGAAAATCCAGATGTAAAAGAAGCAACCTTCAAGGCATCCAAAATATCAAAGCAAAAGAAAAAGGAACAAGAAGAATATAGCAGCAGAAATGATGTCTCAGAAGATGATGTAGAAGTCGCCAACTTCGTCAAAAGACTAAACAAGGGAACCAACGGTAGGTATAGAGGTAAGCTCCCTTTAATTTGTTTTAATTTTCATGGTATTGGTCATTTTTCTAACAAATGCCCTCATAAGAAAAAGAGAAATGATGAAGGTTACTCAAAAGGAAAACACACATATAAAGGCAGAAGAACTATAAATAAAGTTTTCAAGAAAAGATTATACACCAAAGAAGATATCTCACCATCAGATGAGGATGAAGTCAGTGACAATGAGATAGGAAGAGTTATATTCATGTCTGTAAAAGAATATGACAAAAAAGACTCTGAAGAAGAATATGAAGAAGTCGAAGAAGAATGTGAAGAAGTCGAAGAAGAAATTGAAGAGGCAGAAGTTTACTATCAAGAAGAATTAATGCGTGTTATAGAAGTTATTAGAAGAGAAAATAAGAAAAATAAGAAACTACAAACAGAACTAGACAATAAAAAGGACACTCGAGAACTAGAACAAATGATCACAAAATAGAAGGTTCAAATAGAAGAATATAAAAGAATTGAAGAAGCACTCAAAGAACAACTAGAAGAAAAGGACAAGATCATTGGAAACTTGGAAGCAGAGGTGTTGGAAAATCTTTAACAAATAGAGAACAGATAGTGAATGCTTGTCATTGATGGAAAATACAGCAATGAAGATGGCATGAGTACAGAAAGTATGTAATAGATGGGCATTATGAGAAGACGCTGCAGAGAAGATTCGATTAAGCTCAGAAGAGATAGTGCAGAGGATTGTTGGCAGATCATCAATGGCAAGATCAGAGTAAGAAGAACATAGTAAGCTCGGGAGGAGAAGCAACATTTATGATCATTGGATCCCATTTTAATTCTCTAAAGAAGGCAGACCGTTGATCCCACGCCATTTCAGAGTTTCACGACTCGCAACTTGGAGAGGAAAGAAACATAACTATCAAAATTGCAATATGCGAAATCGCGATTTAATCGCAGCCGTCAGATCAAAGTTTTTTTCTGGACCGTTGATCCAACTTCATCTCGGAGTTTCACAACTCGCAACTTGGACAGGCAAGAAACATAACTATCAAAATTGCGATATGCGAAATCGCGATTTAATTGCAGCCGTCAGATCAAAGTTTTGTTCTGGACCGTTGATCTAGCTCCATCTCGAAGCTTCGCCTATCGCGAATTGGAGAGGTAAGAAACCTAACCATCAAACTCACGAGATGCAAAATTGCGATTTAATCGTAGCTGTCAGTTTGAGGTTTGTTCTGGACTGTTGATCTGAGCTCCATCTCGGAGATTCACCTATCGCGACTTGGAGAGGAAAAAAACATAACCATCGAACTCACGAGATGAGAAATTGCGATTTAATTGCTGCCGTTAGATCAAGGTGTGATCTAAACCATTGATATGAATCCATCTCGGAGCTTCGCCTATCGCGACTTGGAGAGGTAAGAAACATAACCTCCAAACTCGCAAGATGTGAGATTGCGATAAGATCTGGACCATTGGATCTATGGAGATTTCAATCGTCGATCAGATGAAGTTTATAAACTCGTGAAGCGCCTTTTTGGAACAGCCTATGGTCACCACCGGTGGTCACGAGAAGGGAAGTAGTCCATTCTGATAATCTCCATTTCGGAGTTTCGGGGATCGCGACTTGGAGAGTCGAGATGAGAAATCACGAAAGTGATTTATGAATAAGCATGTGGTCTCAGCCAGTGGTCACACCATTGAAGAGCTGAAGAGAAAAGTACGTGCAGACAAGATTTTTTTTTCTACGTTTCGGGGATCACGACTTGGAGAGTCAAGATGCCTCATCTCCAGATTCACGAAATGTGAAATTGCGAAAGCGCTTTATGCATAAGCACTTGGTCATAGACATGGTCATATAAAGGAAGGATCTAGCATAGAAAAGCTCCGTTTCGGAGTTTCAGAACTCGTGACATGGAGACTCAATATGTCTCATCGCAGAATCTTCGAATTGCGAAAGTGCGAAACAGGTAAATAACACAAGAACCCTTTAGATTTAATCCAATGATGCAGGTGAATTTGAGCATAATTGGAGGGCTATTGTTTCACGTCACAATGTAACTGTAAGAAACCACTAATGGTTTCTGCCAGAGGACTCAAAGACACTTCAAGGTGATTGACAGAGGAGATGAAGAGTCTCTGGGAATCTTCAAGAGGGATGAAGATGCTCGTGGAGGAGATTGACAGTTGGATGACCATTGAAGCTTATAACTGGAGTAGAGAAGGTGAGCTCAACTGTCACAGAGAAGACAAAGATTCTCAACTGCCAGAGAGGCTGAGGAATCTTAGCATAACATACAGTGATGTTGAACGTATGGAAAAATGGCCAGAGAAGCTGAAGAGTCATGATGATGATCAAACAGAGAACTCGAGTTATGGAGGATATCATCGCGGTGTGAGTATGCATAGGTATTGCACACATTGCATGCACAAGGTGCACAAAAGCTATAAATACACAATACAGAGAAGAGATGTGGTTGTTGTTGTTGCTGACATTGCTATGGATATTGTTGTTGCTAGCATTGCTATGGATATTGTTGTTGCTGGCATTGCTATGGATATTGTTGTTGAAGGTGATTCATGCATGAAGAAGGATCAGAGTGCAGTAGCTGAAAAGAACAGAAGAAGAACTGCATAACAAATGGACATGGCGCACAGAGCATAAAAAGCAGAAGAACAGAATGGGTGGTGGATGCATGCTGGAAGACAGTGAGGAAGTCTGGGTAGCAAAATCTTGCAGAATAGTGATGAGACTGGTAAGTTGTTATTGAACACTATATCACTGTAATAGGTTTCAGTATTTCATATTTATAATCCAGGGTGGTTGGGAGGTGCTAGGGAGGACCGGTGTCCTTAGAGGTTCAAGTGGGTGCTTGAACACAGGGAGTTGGTGCTAGAGAAATCAGGGAGTTGGTGCTTCCTTCTAGTGGGTGCTAGAGAAAAACAGAGATTTGGTGCTCTCAGCAAGTTGCAATTTGCAAAACAGAGGTTTTAGCCTCACAATGAGTTGGGGCTCATATGTATGATAATGTAAAGAATGTAAATAATACTTATCATATAAAGAAGAAGAGGTTTTACCCTGTATGAGTTTCCTTGGGAAATATCTGTCTCTGTGTTTCTCATATATGTGACTGATGCTGAATGTGCCATTGTTTATTTCCCTACATTATTGTGATCATCATTGAGTGCCTTGTAAATATTTTAAAAGAAGCATAATGGTTCAAGCACGGTAATAATTGATTCACCCCCCTCTCAGTTGTCCAACAATTGGTATCAGAGCTAGCCCCTTTTATCTAAGGGTAGATCCTAGAGATTAAACATGTCAAGCCATGAAGGAAATTCAACCAATAAGGCCCCTCTATTCAATGGAACAAACTTTGCCTTCTTGAAAGTTAGAATGAGAACCTACATAATGTCATTAGGTGCGTATGTCTGGGATGTGGTAGATACTGGTTATGTAAAGCCAGTTCTGCTAGCTAATAAGGATGACAAACTAGAATTTAGCTTCAACGCTAAGGCTATGAATACTATCTTGAGTGGGCTTGCAGAAGCAGAATTCGTAAAAGTTATGCACCTAGGAACTGCCAAAGAAATGTGGGACAAACTCGTTAGCAGCTATGAGGGTAATGAGAAAGTAAAGGATGCAAAGCTTCAAACCTACAGAATACAGTTTGAACAGCTGAAGATGAAGGAAGATGAAACTGTTGGAAAATACTTTCTAAGAGCAGAAGAAATGGTAAATGCAATGAAGGCACTTGGTGAAACAATTAATGAACCTTCTTTAGTTTAGAAAATCTTGAGATCTCTCCCATATAGGTTCAACTCGAAGGTCTTTGCTATAGAAGAACTTAATGATCTAAAAAACTTGGGGTTTGATCAACTACTAGGAACATTGACTGCATATGAAATGAGAATAGTTAAAGATAAGCCTACCTCTAGAGAAGCATCATTAAAAGTAGACAAGAATGAGGATTATGAGCCCGATGAAATTGAAGAAAAATTTGTGAAGAGACAGAAGAAGGGATCAGACAAATACAAAGGTAAATTTCCTTTCAAATGTTTCAACTGTGGTAGGATAGGTCATTTTGCAAATAAATGTCCCCACAAAGGAAAGGATCAGACATGTGATGATGAGGAGAAGTACAAACACAAAAATTTCTTTAAGGAGAAAAACTTTAAGAAGAAAATTCTATGCGTAAACAATGATGATGATCCTTCAGATGATGAAGAAGATGACTCCTCTATTGAAGATAAACTAAATGACTTCATACTTATGGCCAAAGAGGATTATGATAATAAAAGCACAGGGAGTGATGAAGAAGAAGTTGTGGTTGACATAGAAGGAGAACTAATCAGTGCACTGGAAGAGATTGACAGACTAAGAATCAAGAATAGAAAGCAAAGACAATTGTTGATACAGTTTGAGAAAGATAGTAAAGAACCTATGAAGAACTTGTCTTACTAAAAGTAGAATTGGAAGAGGCAAAGAAAATCGAAGAGATTCTAAAACAACAGCTATCAGAAAAGAATGCAAGATGTGAAGCATTAGAACAAGAAGTAGTGGAAACGAGGAAAGAAATGGAGAAGTTTCAATCCTTGTATAATCGAAATATGTCAAGTATCAAAGCCTCAGAAGGATTGGCCACCATTCTAAATCAACAAAGGAATCCAAAGCTGAAAACTAGCTTGGGTTATGAAGAGAGATCAAGTAGTGGTAAGCTAGGAAATGAAGAACCCATCAAGTTTGTCAAAAGTACAACCAATGACAATAACAAACTTGCATAAACAAGGGAAAACAATCAGCCGCCCAGGTCGAGTAAGGTAAAAAAATACCAGATCTAAATCTGTAGAACAAAGAAGTAATCTGCTCACTGCTGAAAGATGTCATTAGCCTGGAAGAAATCGATTTGCTCAAAGAAGACAACCCTTTCCCAGGTACAAAGAATTTTTCTATGGCTATTGTTACTACTGTGTTAACTTTTGTCACAAAGATGTAAATTGTTCCTTAAGACTTAGATATGAGCAATTAAGATTTCAAAGGAATAAATACTTGCCACAACAAAGAATGATGCAGCCAAGTAACAAACCTTCACCGATTGCCAATTGCCAAATTAAGTCCAGGGATATGCAACTAAAGAGGTCAAGAAATAATCAACAATTAATGAGTAGACAACGCTGCACCAATAAGTTTGACCTATTGAACAATGAGATTGAATGCTACATCTGTCATAACTATGGACACAAAACTATTGACTGTCATCTAAGGGAATATGAACCAGATTCAAAATCCCCTACTAAAAATGTTAAGTTTTGGAAGAAGAAGGAAGGTGACAAGTGTGGATTAGTGTTGTCCGCTCAAAGAAAAACGAATCCTTGGTATAAAGATAGTGGATTCTCCAAACACATGATGGGAGACAAAGGCAAGTTTCTATCTCTAAGTGAAAGTAAATCAAGAAACGTAACCTTTGGAAATGATGCTCTAGGGAAAATAAAGGGCAAAGGGATGGTGAGCTTAAGTAATGGAAAAGGAAAAGCCCAAGATGTTCTTCTTGTAGATGGGCTGAAACATAATCTTCTCAGTGTAAGTCAAATGTGTGACAAAGGATGTGAAGTGGTGTTCACATCTAAGGACTACAAGATAAAATCTGTAAACTCAGGACAAGTGGTGGCCAAAGGCATAAGGACAGAGAATAATGTATATGTGCTGAAAGAAAATAGAGAAGAATGTCATCTAAGCAGACATGATGAAAGATGGTTATGGCATAGGAGACTTGGACATCTAAACTTTGACCACTTAATCAAACTCAAAAAACTCGAGGCAGTAAAAGATCT
>ML778159.1:85622-122017 GCA_009831015.1 Picea engelmannii
GCTAGATTCATATGTAAAGGATATGCACATATTGAAGGAATTGACATTGAAGAGACATTTGCCCCAGTTGCCAGAATGGAAGAAATCCATTTACTTTTAGCTTATGCATGCTCCAAAAATTTTGAAGTATATCAGATGGACGTAAAATCATCTTTTCTGAATGGGGAAATTGAAGAAGTCTACATTGAAAAACCAAAAGGATTTCAGTTTTCAGAGAACACATACTATGTATGTAAATTAAAAAAGGCATTATATGGTCTAAAATAGGCTCCTAGAGCATGGTACTCCAGACTGGATAAGTATCTGCAGCAGGCAGGGTTCTGAAAAGGAAGTGAAGACAACAACCTCTACATCAAGGTAAGCTAAGGTAATATTTTATTAATTGAATTTTATGTTGATGATATTATTTTTGGTAGTGATGATGACAGGTTAAGCCAGAAATTTGCAAAAGACATGCATAATGAATTTGAAATGTCATTACTTAGAGAACTATCCTTCTTTTTGGGACTTTAGATATGTCAAAGCAACCAAGGAATTTTTATTTATAAAACCAAGTATATCAAAGAAATGCTAAAGAGGTTTGGAATGGAAGATTGTAAACCAGTTATCACTCCCATGCAAACCAGTTGTAAGCTGAGCAAAGATGATGAATCGAAGCCTACAGATCAGAGGAAATACAGGTCAATGATTGGCATCCTACTATATGTGGCAGCATCCAGACCATATGTAATGCAAGCAGTTGGACAGGTGGCACGATTTCAAGAAGCACCGAAGGAATCACATGTATTAGTAGTAAAGAGGATTTTCAGATATCTCAAAGGAACATAAGAGTTTGGATTATGGTATCCAAAAGGAAAAGATGTATCACTTATTGCCTACACAAATGTAGATTGGGCAGGTTGTATTGATGACCAATGAAGCACCAATGGAGCAACGTTCTACCTAAGTGAGTGTTTGGTATCATGGCTAAGAAAGAAACAATCATCAGTATATCTATCTACAGCTGAGGCAAAGTATATTGCAACAACATCATGTTGTACATAGGTTCTTTGGATGAAATTTTTTTTGACAGATATACAGGTTGAGTATGATGAGCCCATTCCAATATATTGTGATAATAAAAGTGCCATAGTATCTCAAAAAACCCAGTGATGCACTCCAATACAAATCACATTCCAATAAAGTATCACTTTCTACGGGAACAGGTTGTAGAAAAGAACATCAGAGTTGAGTATGTGGGCACAAAAGAACAAGTGGAAGACATCTTTACAAAACCATTTCCATGGGAAGCCTTTGAATATCTTCGCCAATAAATTGGAGTTATTTATACTCCAAAATGAATGATTTTTGAATGATTATCTTATATCTCTTAGATGTACACAAGGAATCCCCATAAGAGGACAGTTTAGTCAGGGGGAGAAACCCCAGATGGAAATATACTTTTCCATTAATGACAAAGGGGGAGATATTTATCAGATGCAGAGGACAAAGGCATGCTTCTAGGGGGAGAAGACTTATCAGATGCAGAGGATAGGGGCATGCTTCTAGGGGGAGCATATTTATCAGATGTAGAGGAAAGAGGTAAATTTATCAGATACAAAGGATAGAGGCATGGTTCTAGGGGGAGCATGAGTGATATGATTTCAGTATTGCATCAGAGTGTTGCCATCAATGCCAAAGGGGGAGATTGTTGATTAAGGTTGGTTGTCATTGATGTCAACACTTGAACAAAGCCCTGCAACACAAAGGTTTGGGTAATGGACCCAAGATTGTTTGATGTAAATATGACTCATTATTGTCTTGTCATGGTTGATAAGAAGTAAATATGGATGAACTCCAAAGTGGTCCCCTTATGGTGAAATCCCTCATGGGAAGACACTTTGCGAAGTAAGAGAACCCATGATTAATTGTGGAATAATGAGATCCTAGACATATAGTTATTGCCATTCAATTTTTGGTGGTATGTGGAACGTCACATAACTCCTCACGGTTAGAGAGTTATGGTCATGAGAAGTTGGATACCCCAGGTTTGGGTAATGGACCCAAGTTTGTTTGATGGATAATGGTATGAGTTATGATATAATTTTATATAGTACTATTTTATATGGATAGTACATGTCATTTCACTTCTACTGGTATGTGGAACGCCACATAACTCCTCACGGTTTGAGAGTTATGGCCTTACGAAGTTAGAGGACCCTCATATGTCATCTAGAAGCCCCAAAAGGTCAAAGTAGTCAAAGTGGTTTAAGAGATTTTAAAAAGTAAATAATAAAGTGAAGTAATTACTATATTATAATTCAAAGTGAATACAAAATAAATTATTTCAATAATAAATTTAATGGAGAAATTAGAAGTGGCTTAACCCTAAAATAAGGAAAGTGGGGCCAAGTGACCTAGAAGATGTTTTTAAGGAAGCTACTTGGAGAGTATAAATAAGAGGCAAGGCTCTATCATTTTAATAACACTTGAGAATATTGAATATATATAGGTGTCTGAGGTAACCAAGGATATCTAACTCGAAATTATGAGGGAAGGTGAAGAAAAGAAGGCCGAAATGCAAGGAAGGAAAAATTCTTTTGATGGTGTTTTCTAAGGTATGTTATTTACAGGTCATTTCACCATTTTCGCTATAAAAAAAATTTCTATAATGATTCATACTTTGAAATTGCTATTCCATTGAGAAAACATATCCAAGTATTTGTGGTAAAGAATTCATCTTGTGGGTCATTGTATTTTTGGATTTACACTTCGTGGAAAATAGGGTTTGTGGCTAGTCCTAAAACTTGTCAAAAATAGGTGTTTCGGGTAAAAACATCATAAATTCTTCCTAATAGATCCAAATTCAGTGAAACCAAATGTGTTGGTTAGGGTACAGTCTGTAGTATGTTGTGCAAAATTTTTAGATCAATTCAATCAATATTCCGTTCGTGGCACTCTCTACAAAGTCTCTCTCTAGAATAAGCTAGAATTCAACAAGGTATGCCATTTTTTCTATAATTCCTTTTTTGAGAGGTTACAAGTAATGAAACCTGGAGGAATTGCACAAAACAAACTGAATAACATTGTGTAGAAGTTTCATATATTTATATATTACAGGTACAAAGTTATGATTACTTCAAGTTATGGTTGTTGACTAATCCAAAACTAGGCATGTGAGACTAAAGAAAAGTTTGATGAAAATTCTAGTCTCTTGTTTTTGAAGTTAAGGAAGGTTTGCAGGAATGTGATGATATAAACCAGGTCTATTACAGATATACAAATCAGATTTGGATGATGAATTTGATGAGGGATTTTGGTTGAGGTACATGTTGAGTACATGGTTGAGACAAGTAGTTGATGAGTTGACACATACATGAGGTGTATAGTTGATGATGTTGGTACATATTGATGAGTCATAGTTGATGAGTAGTTGACACATGATTGGTACATACTTGGTACATGGTTTTATGCACTTTTTTATGGTACAAGTTGATTACAGGTTGAGGTACAGGTTGATGCATGGTTGATGCATGGTTCAAAATTATTGGTACATGTTTACATTGGTATATCTCATAGTGATAGGTTGACAGTGGTTCCATCATTCTACTTCTACTTCAGGGTGGCAGGACGGGTAAAGGACAGGTAGTTGTAGCTGGAGAAGATAGGGGGTTGTAGCCTCCTTCTAGTTGTAGCCAAATAAATAGGGAGTTGGAGCTTCCCTCAGGTTGTAGCCTGAGAAACTAGGGGGTTGGAGCCTCCTTCCAGTTGCAGCTGGAAAACAAAGGAAGTTGGTGCTTCCAATGAATGTAATTCTTCAATACATATAAGAAAAATAATTCTGTGGTTTTCTCCCGATTTGAGTTTCCACGTAAAACACTGGTGTATTGTTTATGTGTATGTTTGTTCATTTGTTCATTTCTTATTTACTCTGTAGTTATCAGATGATAATGCTTCATTGATATAACACTTGGATTATATGGTTAAAAAGGATTAAATTTCTCTATTATTGATTCACCCCCCCTCTCAGTAATCCAATAACTATGTGTTCCTACAAGTGAACGAGTCCATGTAATACGAGAAGCTCATACTTCTCTTGTATTGGGGAATTTTGGGGTAGGAAAAACTATGGCTCATTTGCAGAGGTTTTGTTATTGGCCTCAAATGAAAGAAATTGTAAGTAAATATGTAAAGGGGTGTGTTATGTGTTCTACTTGTAAGCCCACTAATAGAAAATTGGGTCTATACTCACCACTTCCTATTCCATCCCATCCATGGGAACGTATTTCCATGGATTTTGTAGAGGGTTTACCAATGACTAGAGGGGATCATGATTATTATGTTATAAGTGGATAGGTTCAAAAAGATGTGTATCTTGATGCCATGTAAAAAGCAGATCAAAACTAAGTAGACTGCTAATCTCTTTTTTCAGCATGTTTAGGTTCACTTTGGATTACCCACGTCCATTGTCTTGGATCGAGATACTCGATTCCTTGGGGATTTTTGGACTAGCTTGTGGAGAATGATGGACATTATATTGAAGAGGAGCACTCCTTTTCACCCACAGAACGATGGAAAGACAGAGGTAGTAAACAAAATAGGTGTACGTTTTCTTCAAGGCTGCTGCAACAAGCATCCTAAGTTATGGGACGAACATATACCTTATGTACAACATGCTTATAATTGAGCCTTACATTCATCCACTCATAGTTCACCTTTTGAGACATGTTTTGGGTACCTACCAAAGGTTCCTTGGACTTGATGTATGGGAGAGATGTTGATGTGAATGAAGAATGAACAGAGGACAATGCCTGCAAGTTTATCCAGAGGATTCAACAGATACACCAGGCAGTCAAGGAACAGTTGGAGAAGAATCAAGCACAATTTAAAGATTGGCATGACAAGCATAGGGTTGATCATCAATTCCAGGTTGGAGATTGAGTATGACTTCACATCAGCAAGGAACGATTCAAGGGTGACAGCAAGAAACTCAAGCCCATCCAATATGGACCCTTCACTATTTTGGAGAAAAGTGGCACTGATGTTTTTTGTTTAGATATTCCACCTTATATGCAGATTTATTCAGTTATGAACGTGGAGAACTTGAAAATTTTTGAACCTCCCATGATCATGGATCAGGATGAGGAAGTTTCAATACCATCGGTTGATGAGTTTTCACCTAAGTACTTGGATGAGTTACAGGAATATATCATCCTGGAACCAAAGGACAAGGACTTCACACATGGGTGATGTTGATTATCTATGAGTAGGCTTAAAGGGCACACATCCAAGCAAGGCAAAGTGGATTAAGAAAGATAAGGTGAGGCAACTCTTCCCTCACTTACCAATTGATTAATGAAAGCTTTTGGTGGTCCAAAAAGCTCTCAGTGGGAAGGCATGATCCAAAATGGATCCAGAAAAGGTTAAGACAACTCAGAATGCACAAAATCAAGTCAAAACGCTCAAAATGGCTTCAACAGGCAGAAAAGGGAAAAAATTCAAAGTTCCTAAAACTCAATTAAAATGGCATAATTGTGAATACCACGCCACAAGTTTTCTAATGGTGCAAATGGCTCATCAAATGGAGTTACGGATCAAAAGTTATAAGCGGTCAAAGTTCAGTCAAACTTGGTCAAAAAGGAAAAAGTCAAAGTGACACATGGCACCATTGCAAGGGTTACACGTGGAACAACTAAGTTGGAAAGATGACGTGGCAAGGATGGTCGACACGTGGAAAAATTTAAATGATGACATGTGTCAAATTCATGGGTGAATTATATGGTGACAAGTGGCATTTTCATGGACAAATTATATGGTGCCACGTGGCCAAGTCATGGGCTTCCACATGGCACCCCTCTAATGGATGGGGTATGAAAAAGTTTTAATGACTCCCCAATATTTGAACTCATGACCTCTCACCAGCACAAAGGCCCCCACAAGTCCATATTAACCATTAGGTCATACAATATTACTTGTTTATAATATGGTTCAATTATTATTTAAATGTAAAGTCTACACTAATGCACCAAAAGGAGGGGCTAGGCCTTCGTCCAAGCCTCTGTTCACGTGTTTTAAACCATGTGACCATATTATTTTGCCCGCCTAGGGGCTGAACTCAACCACCTCCAAATATAACCTTTTTGCCAATCTTTAACACATGTTCCACCATTTTCTCCACCAGTTAATTATCCATTCCTCCATTCTAGCCAACCTACACCATTTTTAGTAAGCGCACCAAAAATGTTATAAACCATGTGTTAAAATGGAGGTCCGTGGGATTTGACCCTGGAACCTCCGCCAAAAAAACTCTAAACTTAGCCTCCACTAGCCGCCATGCCAACCACCTTAGTTATGACATAACCACCCAGATTTTGTATATAAGGGGGTTTCGGGCAATGCACTCAGGGAGACAAGAGAACGAAGAAGGGGCAGGCTAAGTGCATCCATACAATACAGATTTGGGTGCAATTTTCTAGATTTTGGCACACAGTTCGAGGTTTTTTTCATCCTTTATTGCAGGAGCAGTGGCATGGAAACCGAGGTAGGCGTGTCTTGGGGGGATGAAATTGCCTGACTCAGATTGAGGCGTGAATGCAGTCACTTATAGGTAAAACGATGCCACGAATGCAGTTGTGGTGTTAGTTTTCTAATCTGAGCAAAGGTTCTATGTCTTAACTCCATAATGAGGTATACTTATATATTCTGCCCAATTCTTTTGTGGAGTTAATAAAAAGACCTACCCATTTGAGAGCAGGACCCAGAGACGTAGTCCACCAGGGACGAAATCTGTTATCAAGTTATTTGTGTTCATATTGCATGATTATATATCTTTCATTTTTATCTTTTCCTTCTTTATGGTGTACTTTTGTTTATGCTCATTTAATACAGTTCTTTAATAAGTCACATGACGAAAAGATCCCGAATCAAAAAGCCACTTCTACACATGAGGAAAATCACCGCTGATGAAAACAATATTCAAGGTACAGTTCCTCTAAATCAAGTTACCGTGGAAAATGTGTTGTGATAGATAGGAGAAGATCCATTGGAGAAAAATAAATGATAATTTCCTATAAACCAACATGAGGTACAATGAACATTAATAGATGTAAGAAATTGAATCAGACTGAAAGGGACAAGGTCATGATAGGGGAAAATACATGACTTCCCTTGAACCACCATTTCATTAAATGAGGACTAATTTTAGTCCCATCCATAATAAATTTATTATGAATAATGATTTCCTATAGTTAAGACATCAGTTTGCAATACTTAAGATATCATTTTCAATATTTAAATATTTTATCCGATCCATGCTCATCTCATGGTTGAAATTGTTGGTTGTGGATCATTATCATCTTCATGATTTAGACTTATTTTTTAATCCACATTTGGATCCTAGTTCTTAACAAGGGGATGGGGGTGGGGAGCTTGCCCCCTCACTAGTGTTGCTAAGGGGTCTAGGGGTGGAACCCTTGAACAGATTTGTTTTTTAGTTGCCTTGTAAAATATTGTAATTTTGCAGTCAATCTTGAACATTCATTATTAGGTCATAGATTTAATGAAAGAGATTATGTTGGTACCTTTTTTCCCTAGAAGGAAACCCTCATTTTTTCAATGATAAGTTTATTGTTGGTGGTTTACAGGCCCATGCTATTGGGTAACCGATGGTATTTAACCATGAAATTATATTTCATGAAGTCTATTTAAAGTCTTAAATAAATCCATTGTAATTTGCCTCAAGTGACTTGGTGTTTAGTGACCTTGGATAAGGTCAGTAAAGATATAACTTGAGTGTAGGTTTTCTTGATTAAGGGTTTCCAGAGTAAACATTGACTTTATGACTTCTTGGTGTGTGGATTTTGTTTTTTTTTAATATTTCTCTCTCATATTTTAACATAAAAATCACAACATTGCACCCAAACTAGAAGCAACTCCAATTTGGGGATATCAATGCTTTGTAGGAAATCTCTCATTGTTTTTCTTCAAAGTAACTTGTGTTTCTTAAACCCAAAATAATTCATCATAGAAAGTGCCATTAGAATGTGTAGAATGAACATAATCAAAATCATGTGACTTTGGTAAGCTTGAGATGTATTTTCTATAACAATTGTTACTTTAATGGTACTTCAACATGTTGCCCTCATTTTCGGTCATGAATATTGGATTGCAAAGTCTTGTTATTTCTAACCTAGTTTTTATTAAATAAGACACATTTATGTAGCCTCACTCATCTTAAACCTAATTTTTCTCATGATTTTTATGTATGATTATTTTTTCCTCACTTAAAAACTAATATAGGGTTCTACCACCTAGTTGTTTGAAGACAAAAGGTTTTAGAATGTTTAGCAATATAACCCTTCTTATCAGAACATATCTATGTTGTCATGAGGGGTTGGAGATTATGGAACATGGATGTGATATGGTTTATTATATTTTGATTATTCTTCTCATGCATTATTTATTTGCCAGCATTATGATTCGTTTATGATGTATATTGAGTATCATATTCTATTATTATGATTGTAGTTTCCCATAGAAATAGAATAATATTTATTATCTCTATCATTTTTCTCGATGTATGGTAGATTGTGTGGGCCTAGACTTCTTTGTTTATGCCACATGATTTTTCAATTAGTTGGTGATGTTATATTATCATTTTCTTATGCTGATTTTGGGTACAACACAGTTTGTTCATGGACACAATATGCACATGGTCATGTTCCCATACTTTTAGTATACAATGCAGTGAGATTTATGTTGGAACTAGTTGAATATCCTCATACTAGGAAAATTTGATGGTTTGGAAGTGTATGATGTATTCATTAACTATTAATTATTGTATCACCTTGATTATATTTGAATCCATTGTAATTGTTTCCTAGTTATTTTTCATGTTTCTGATGCAATCCTCCTTTTAATTGTTGCATAATCATGGTATCTTTGGTGTGAACCCCTTCATTTGAACAAGAATGTGAAAATGGTGTGATAATAGATGCCTCTTGATGTGTGAGGCTAGGATCACAAATGTATATCCAAAACACTTCATCATTTTCTTTTATTCAACTTGGAGAGAGAGAGAGAGAGAGAGAGAGAGAGAGAGAGAGAGAATGACCTACATTAAAAAAATGGTAAGTGAAAATCAATATGTAATCTCTTCAAATGAGGCAATCATACCAATGCTTTATGTAATGCTTAAGTAAGTACAATATGGAACCATATATATGTAACATGATACGTATGAAGTTGACTGATAGTACATATGGAAATGTTCATGTGTTTTCATTTAAAATGTGTGATGAAAATAATATTTCCATAGCGAGGGTATAGAACTGCTATAAAGGAAACCCACATGGAGAGGGCCCATAACATGATGATACAAACCTTTTGGTAAGAAAAAATTAAAGTATCACAAAATGATGGAAAAGAGTTGTACATTTTATTTTGTGTTCAACTAGATTTGGAACATGGTAATCACAAAGTGAAACTAATCCATGTTGTAATGATGAGATGTGGTCAAGTGTGGGAGAAACCATATAGTTGAATGCCAATGATGAAAATCCTTAACAAATGCAAGCCAACCCATGAATAATGATAATGGGTAACAAGGAAGTAAGTATTGACTAACATGATGTGAATATATGTGTTGAATTTGAACACTAGAAGCAACCATGAAGTGCAGGATCAATGGTGAAAATCTACTTCTACATATGAGGAAAATCACCAATGATGAAAACAATATCCAAGGTATGATTCCTATAGATTAAAATACCATAGCAAATGTGTTTTGATAGATAGGAGAAAATCAATTGGAGAAAAAAAATGATAATTTTCGATAAACCAACATGAGGTACAATGAACATTGATATATGTAAAAACTTGAATTAAACTCAAAGAGACAAGGTCGTGATAGGGGAAAATATAGGACTTCCCTTGAACCCCTATTTCATTAAATGTAGACTAATTTTAGTCCAAGGCATCATAAATTTATTATCAATAATGATTTCCTATACTTAAGATATCAATTTCCAATACTTAATATATTAGTTTCCAATACATGAGATATTGGTTTCCAAAACTTGAAAAATCGGTTTCCAATACATGATATATTGGTTTCCAATACTTAAAATTGTAAGAAATGATTGGTTATATTTCTCTTGATTACTCGAGTTCCTATAATTCAAGAAAGATGAAGTTTTATTTATCCTCGTCACTTAAATTATAATAACTATCATGTGCTCTTTCTTCTCATCACTCAAATGTCTAAATTGTGAGATAGGGCATGTGCTCTTTATCATCATCACTCAAATGGATAAATTGTGAGGTAAGACAATTACTCTTTATAATCATCAATTGTATGTCAAAATAGTGTGAAAGGGCATGTTCTATTTGCAAGAGTATAGGAAGAAATAATAATAGAAGAAAGAAGAGAGGATATGAGTGTATTAGAAGATGAAGTCGACAAAACTTTTCCAAGAAGGGTATCAGTACCAAGATCACAAACAAATCCTAGTCAGTCGGGAGGACATATCCCTAGATTGAGGATGGAAAATCAATATACAACAATGAGGCTACCCATGTTCAATGGGATGAGTAAGGATGATGCATATAATCATTGGTTCATGTGTGAGGCTATTTGGTCTATGAACATGATCATAGACGAAGCATCAAATATTTTTAAACTAGAGACAACTTTTAGGGATAGAGCCATGACGTGGTACATGAGGTACAGGGATATTTCTCTAGCAGAATAGATTAGGTCCTTGATAGAAATTAAGAGAGATACAATTATGGAATTTCATAAACCTAATTTAAAATCACAGTGCATTACTAAAATCAAAGAAATCAAGCAACAAGAGGAGAGAGCGTATGGGATTATGACCAGGGCTTCAAGATATTGTTAGATAGGTTGAAATTCCAGACATAAGATGTTCATCATAGGGAATGGTTCATTGTAGGAGTAATCCCCCATACCTGAGTTCCACTCACCCAAAAAAACATGACTACAAAGGTAGAGGTCATGGAGATTGTGATGCACCTAGAAGCTACATAGGGATGTGGAGAGACATTAGCAGGATTAGTGCAGGTGCAGTCCCAACTTTTGAATATGATAATGCAATTGCAAGATATGGAAATTACAAAAGTGGTGCACGAGCATGTTTGGTGTACTACATGTTGGTTGGAAGGTCACCGCAAGGATTAATTTCCTACATTGGGAAATTACTTGGTGACAGGTGCACCAAATCCATTTTTGGTTGGGCCTAAAATTGAATGGTGTGATATTTATAGGAAGTGGGTACATTTACCTTTCTACTTCCCAACACTTGATAAATACCAAAAGTCTCACCATAATCCATTTTTCGATTTTTGCAAGTCCATGGGGCACGATGTGGACAATTGTCGGTCACTTCATTTGATGTAGGAGCACACTCAAGATGCCTTCTGGATCTAGGAAGAGAAGAAAGGTGGTGACCACATAGGCACAAAAGGAGGTGGATATCAAGGAATTCCAATAGGTGGATATGGAGAATATGGCGGAAGATCACCCACTTGATTCAGTTGTGCCGAGATAGGCCATGTATCAATATTTTGTACCAAACTACAGGATCTTTGTGGGTATTTCTATAGTATCGAGTATTCCACTAAGGATTATCTCAAATTGTTGAAGAAGTGGGAAGAAAAGAAGGCACATTGCAACATGGTAACTATAGAGCTGCATGGGAGCCAAATGAAAGATGAGGAAGTTGAGTTGTGGGTAGTAACCAAAGGAGGAGATAAAACAAGAATGGACTTAGAGCGTGGAGAAATATTGGGCTAGAGAGCATAAGGGAAGATAAAAAAAGTAGTGAAATCCCTTCCCAATTACAATTGTAGCTATATTCGCCCCACTACCAAAAAGGGATGTGTGCTAGGTCAACAAGAAGAAGCGCATAGGAAGCGAGTTTAATATGGAAAATGAAATCGAGAGATATGGTATGGATAGAGTCATCTTGGATCTAGGATCTGATGTTAACATCCTACCAAATAAATTAGGGGATTTGATGGGAATACCTAACTTGGTATGGTCCCCAATTCAACTCAGGCTAGTTGTAACACACCCGATCCCAGAGTATCTTTCCTAGGGATGGGGCATCAAAATTTCTCTCTCCTTAACATCTCAAATTCTATGTCTGAGGTCTTCATCCTCTTCTACTTACCCATAGCACTCTAATGACTTCTACCAGGTGCGAATCTAAGATTTGGGTTGCAAGTTATGGATTCCCAAAGTCCTTTGGGCGTTCATTGGTTGAGGGCCATGTGGATCCACCTTACACGTATTGTCTCCAAGTTCTTCATCCACGGTGGAATTCCATCCACCATCCGATCCCACTACCGAACTCAACCTTCATCTACACGCAGGAATCTAACATGCATGCTAGCAACAACTTCGATGCTTCTTCACTTCAGTGCTTAACGCCTCCTTACTATCTACGCACCAGACTTTCTGAAATCCCAAACTCCTGAAGTCTTGTAAGATTGCCATGTGTTTCCAACCTTCATGCCTTTTGGTCTCACTCTAATGCTACATCCCAAGTCCTCCTAACTCCCGAAGTCTCGGTCACTTCACCTACCACTTTGTCTAGGCAAACATGTACCATGGGCTAACACATAGAAGGGCCAGGAGTGACACGTGTCATGTTCCAATAGGCATATAAGGTCTATGAGAAGAACAAATCGAGATGACACATGGCACATCGATCATGGGTCCACGTCAACCTGGTGACATCGTCTTACCACATCACACCAGAATGACAACCTTCTAACATCGCTCATATCTCACGGTAGAGATCCAGCCACGTAGATTCATAGATCTATGACTCTTATTACTTCGGGGATTCGGTGTTCGGGATTTTTGCGATGAAAAATACTCTTTTCTCTTGAAGTTGGTCAGCGTCGGGCTAACCACAACTCATATCTAATGGCTAGGAAAAGTACCGAAGAATCCTCAAATCGAGGGCTCTCATTACTTCGGGCTTCATATATTTTCGACACACCACACCTCAAATTCCCTGGAGTTCCCAGTTTCCAAACTAAAGGATCTAGCGCCATGCGTCCTTTATATATCGACGGTTGAGAGGGGTCTTGAAGTATCTGTGGATCAACGGTCCACATTACTTCATGACTTTGGCCTTCAGAGAATTTGTCATTACAACACCCTTGTCCTCCCGAAGCGGTCAACGTCGAGATGACTACATCATCAATCCTACGGCTAGGAAAGAACCTAAAGGGTCCCTAGATATAGTGTCCTAGTCACTTCATGAATTCAGCCTTTGGGGTCTTGGCTTTACTGCCACTCTATTCTCCCAAAGCAGGACTTCACCAAAGGACCATGTGCGTGTCCCTCCTCCTGGATGATAGGATGGTAGGCGGGGCTTCCGATGATCTCCCCCAAATCTACGGTTCTCCTTTACTTCATAACTTCGGTGTTCGGGGAGTTGGATGCTATAGAATCTCTATTCTTCTAAAGCATAACTTTTCTGAAGTTCTCTCAGTGTAGATCCAATGACTAAGGAAATACTTGAACATTCTCGATCGGTGGCTCACGCTACTTCGTGATGGGGAGTTGGATCCCGATTTAGTCGGTAGGATAGGTTCCTTTAACCACTAGGGAAACCGCCCAACGCCGGTCAACCTCATGGGTAACGGTGACTCTCGATCAACTTCGACTTGTTTGTGACTATTTGGGATGACAATACTCTTAAGTCCTGGAATTTTGAAGTTCCGAAGCCAGAGGGATTTATGTCCCTTAGGCTTAGCACAGGGTTCCTGGGTATTGGTCACATGGGTCCTTCTAAACTCTCGCAAGTTAAAACACATCTTCCTCATCATGAACTTGTTGAGGACTTGGGAATAATATTTGGGTCACACAACAGGGATTCCAAAGAAGATATCCCCTTCAGATGGACAGGCCTAGATTGTAGCAATTCTCTCTATCCCATCCCTCCTACAGGTTTACATCCCAAGACACCTGGAAGGCTAAGATGGGGAACCTAGATGATCATTCAGAAGCATAATTTCACAAGAAGACAATTTCATCCACATAGCTGGACCATTCAATACAGAAACCATTTATAGGCCGATAAATACATGCATTCATCCATTATTCCATTTCAGTGCACAAAGTATGAAAACACTTATCAGAACTAGATGATGTGATGTGAATGTTGAAAGGGGTGCCTGTTTCCACCCAACCATAGGCTCAGTCACTCCTAATGGATTTACCACTGGCCACCCCCGAGCTAGATCACAATGCTCTGAGAGAAAATTATTTCTTCTGACTCAAAAATAGTCAAGGACGAAGTTTAATCGCCTCCTCCCATAGGATATTGGAAACATGTTCTATTTATACCAAGCAAGGAGTCCTTCTTGAGTACTTCCTCAGTCACTCAACACCCTCATTTATTATCTTGTATCATAACCCTGCTAGCCACATCATGCGACCATAACTCATTTCGTTTTTTTTAGTTCTTCCTCCAACTTGAGAGATTAGGCTCTCTTCTCTGCTTCTTTTCGCATGTCTTCCTCTACCCACCACACCTTCCTTTCTTACCTTCCTCAGCAAGATTTCATGTGGCCCAAATTACCAGTCCATCGTTAGGTCTAAAATCCTTTCATATGGGCGCTAGTCCCCATCCCCTCATTAACTCTTGAGGAGGTCTTCCTACCAACCAGTATGACTGTAATTCATTCATGGGTCATAGGATTGTTCTAGTCCTGAGAAATTAAATCCAACAAGGTACTGGTTTGGTGGGGGTTATCTCAACCATTCATGGTTCCCCTCACCATCGCTTTCATAGCATCCATGGTCTATCTTAGCAAACCCCCTCTTTCAGTAGTCATGCAACACTTGTCCATTTCTATTAATAACATAAATTACATTCCTTGACCTTTTATAAAAAAGTTCATCAAATCAAACATTCACACATATTGAGTTTGCCATAATCTCTCGGCCAATATACTTATATTTACAAACTGGGGGAAACAGGGGTGTTACAATCCCCTCCCTATTGGGCCCTTCATTTTTGGGATAAGGAATTGCGCAAATTTTGACCTAGGACGAGTTGTGAAATCTTTAAAAGAAGCTCGACAATAGAGAAAGAAATAGCAACATAACATAAATCAATTGTGAAAAGGACAACACAACGCCAGCTAAGAAAAATTGGTTGCAATAGAACAAGAAAGTTTGAACACCGAGACAGAAGACACAACCTAGCTCATATATAGGGATGAACATGATTGTAAAAGGGTTCATTGTTGACTAGTTCAATTGTTGTTATTGTTCGATTGAATTGTTATTATGTTCAGTCTGATCTTCCCCTCTCTATTAGGTTATTGTGAGTTGAGTCAAGAAAAGGTATGAGTCTGTAATGTAATATATACACCTTCTGAGAGTTAGAGCTCTATGACATGAGTCCAGAGCCAGAGTCTGTGATCTGAACCTAGGAATGACAAGTTTCCAATAATTGGTTGTTTATCTCACTCCTTCAAAAGGGTCAGTTATAGATTGTTTTACTTGAACGATTTGTAATTAAAGGTAAAGTTGAAGTCGTATGCGCTTGAATTCGAAGTGAATGAAACCTATTTAGTTTTTCTTATGTACTATATGTCATGCTTTCTTTTAACATCCTATGTGCGGAAATTCATAGAAAAACAACATAAGAACATAATACACATAATGGATATGAAACATCCCTTGTTAACGGAGTTCACCCTTGCAGTGGGCTACCTCTCCGAGTCATGCTCTAAAGCCTGGCCAATTTATTCTCCTTTATGTAATGATGTCTCTCCTTTACAAGTTGTAAGGCCAAAGTCCCTTTTTGATGACGACAACAAGAGATTGGAATGTGATTAGGAATGTATCAGCTTCACAAGTTCTACTCATGAGGCATCCATGATGCTGACATGGACATCATTCCCACATACTCAATACATAAAAAGATGAAGAATAAAATATGACCCCCATCAACATGGAGCCATCAAAATCCTTAGATATGTTTCTTATATTCAAGCATAAATATGCATCCCATACAAAAGATCCTAAAACCACGAGAATCATATTTTCTTCATTGGCCACTTGTCATGCAAGTTCCACAATTTCTCTGTCACATATAACTGATTGATTTGATGTGAAAATAATATAAGAAACAAATATACATAAGGAATAAGTTGATCTTGATGCCTTGCTGCAACCTCTCTTTGCTCCTTCAGACCTTTAACGTGCATGTTATGCTGCAACATTTAATGACTAACAACATAATGAAAAGAATGTTTACATTGGCTTCTCCAGTGCTTATATTGCTTATTTCAATCTCTGTTACAAAAATAGACCTCACCATTGGATTCGCATCGTCGAATCACCTAAAAATGATTGTCAAATCATCTCTATCTGAGTCGAACACTTTCAATCCCAAGAGACATCTCTGCCTCGGTTACCATGCCACTGCCTCTATAATAAATGACTCATTTTGGAATTAAGCTTCTGAATTTTTTCTCAGATCATAAAACTAACACCACCACTACGTTTGTGGGATCATTTTACCTAAAAATGACTATCTCCAGGCCTCGATCCGAGTTGGGCACTTTTGAACCCAAGAGGCACCCTCGTCTCGGTTTGCATGACAGAATCCCTACAGTCCATATGGATCTGTACCAGTTTGTACGGATCCATATACCATGATGTATAGTCTGTACTAGGCCAAATGAGCCATACGAGTACGCTTAGTTCTCCACTCTTGTGCTTCATGCACTAGTGTGTTCTACTCCTCGAACTCTGAACTGAAACCCCTTTCTTATACACTTTCTGGATTGTTATGTAATCACGAGGAGGTTGTGGTGCATTGGTGGTGGATATAAATTTAGGTTGTTGGTTGGCAAAGGTCCCGGGATTGAATCCCACAAGCCTCCCCATTTTGGCAAATGGTTAAAATGATTTTGGAGTGCACACAGCAAAATTTGGTGGCCGACCACTAAACTGGTGGAATATGCTAAATATAGTGGAACTGCCACTAAAATGGTGACGAATTTTGCAGAGATGCTAAATAGTTCTGGCGTATAGTTAGCGAAGGTTATATATAGAGGATCTCCTATATATATTAGAACGAGCACCATATATGCCGGATTTCTGTTAAATATATATTTTTTAATTATTTTTTCTTTGAGGTTCTTGTGCATTTTAGGGGTGCCACATGGCATGTCCCCATTGGGCCACATGGCAACCTTTGATTCATCCACTTACCTACTAACATCATCTATGTATTATACCTCCACGTCATCCTAGACACGTGGCACCTTCTAGGTCGTGCCACATGGTGTCACCTAGGGTACCACATGGCACATTTTTACTCGTCCACGTGGCACCCTGAAAATGCCAAATTCAAGTGACACCTGGCAGCCTCTGGTGTTGCCATGTCACATGTTGACATCATGTTGAATTCATAATGACACATGTCACTCTCTATGATTTCCATGTAGGTTGTATGGATGCTTACATTAGCAGTACAAATGTTGGCTCATCCCTGCTAATTGAGTTGGGTTGACCCAAACTTTGATTGCTTCTAACTTTTGATCTGTAACTCTGTTTGATGAACCATTTTCATCGTTGGAAATATTACAACGTCCTCTTCGCGATCATGCCATTTTAATTGAGCTTTGGGAAGTTTTTTTTTCCCTTTTGTTGTCTGCTGAGCATCATGGGTTGCTTCTGTGCATTCTGGCACACTTTTGAAACTTTTGTGATGTTCCCTAGATCCATCCAGATCAGTTTGTAACAGAGCACTACTGTGTATTTTTGAGCTTGTACATGTAGAAAATTTTTGAAGATAATATGAAGAAGGACCTAGATTTTCAAAATATGTTGTGTCTTCTTGTGTTCTACTTATGCATTACAACACTTTTTCATTTTTTATAAGTTCCACATGATGAATCTGTGTTTAAATTCTTTTCTGCAACGTAAGTAGGTTCAGTTGTTGCACACATGAGTTTAGATATGGTTAATAGTTAGATATCTTATGAAATATTACGATGAATCTTGAACGTTTTATGAATCCTCCTAAGTCTTTTACTTGTCCTTCCCTATCTATTTGTCTCAGCAACTTTTTAGGTGAGACTTCTTCTCTTTGAGGGAGATGAAAATTCCATCACTCTAGACTACTCGGTACCTTTTGTTGGTAACCTGAGAAGGACCCTGGTCTGATCAAACTTGTGCCAACAAAATGGTTATGTTGTTGGGATTTGTGTTAAAAGGGAACCTCTAGGGAGGATGCTTTTGCGGGTTCATAGATCTAATGTTGACCAATGGTGGGAAAGAAAATGTGACACCTTCATCTGGAAAGAAGTGGAGATGAGGGGGAAATCTATGAAAGATACTCGTGAATTAGTCATTTACTCAAAAATATTGAGTGACCAGTATGAGATATTCTGGGTTAAGTTCATGGGGGGACTTTTCCACTGGATAAATAGGCTCCAAGAAGCTCCAGAGTTCCAAGAACGAGTCAAGAAGATCTCTACTTCAAACACAGAAAATATTGCAGCATTTCATCGGTTGGATTGTCCAGTCATGTGAGCAGTTGATTTCTGGGTCAATACCACATTAGAAGGATATATTATCGAGTTTGCAGCTTAGAACCACCAATATTTTTCATGCATAGAGGAAAATTTCAAGAAAGACGCAAGGGGAAGACTTCTGAGAGAGATTCCTTTATGGATTAAATTTTTCTTGATGGAAGAGGGGATGCTGACTATGTCCCCGACTGAGATGGCAGCGTAAACACCCTCGCTTGGGGTAGGGCGAGGCTGGGGTAAAGTCATGGCTTGAAAGAGGGGAAGGGTTCTTTGACAAATGGNGGGGGGGGGGGGGGGGGGGCAACAAGAAATGGACTCAAGATATGAGCGAGCTTTGAAAATATCTACCATAGTTGAGAGCTGGTGGTGCGACAAGATCAAGAAAGAAGCAAGTCAGTTTGAGAAGTTGTGGAAAGAAGTTGGACCAAGAGAAGTAGAGGAAGGATAGATGGAAGAATTGTGGAATATGAGAAGACAGGAAAGACTGGCCAATCAAATATTAAGTGAGAGAGAAGAGCAGAGAGAAAGAATTCCCTGAGAGTTTGGACATGAAGGAGAAAGTGTAGACGTAAGAGAGAAGGAAACCAACACAATTCATGAAGAAGAAAGGGAAGATTTGGCCCTGACGATGGGAGAGATTAGGAATCCTACTGAAGAGACCGCTCTAGTGGAAGAAAACAAGACCCCCCAGATTAAAGAAAGCCACCCTGAAGCCAGTGGCACTAGCCCCAAATCCCCCATACCCCAAGTGCCTTCTATACAAGTGGTAAGTTTGATACTACCTTCTCATGCTAGTTTTGTTCCATTACAATTAGTTAGTCAGTCAGCACCAGGAAGTGTGAGTACAGGGGGGATATTTAGATCCCTTGGTATATCGCAAGTAGGACCATTAGGTTTCATTTTGATTAGAGCACCAATATTATCAATGGTTGGTCAGGCGGGAGGTTCAATTTCCCGATACCCATAATTTTGGGGTAAGGGAGATGAAGATGTTGAGCAACACTGGTTCTTGTGCAAAGCAATATGGAGATCCAAAGGGACCCTGGATGTGAATAAGTTGGTTGAGTTCCAGACTACCTTGAGAGGTTGTGCTCTCAAGTGGTACATGAATATAATTGAACCAGGAGTGCCAGGAATGCAAGGCCAAGCATTCACACTTGGCCAGGTATGGACTAGGTTCATAGCAGAGTTTAAACTACCTCAGTCAGAACAACATGCTCTGTCTGAGTTGCGTTAGATCCAACAAAGGGAAGGTAAATCAGCCTGGGAATATAGCCAGAAGTTTAAATATGTTATAGGGAGGTTAGCACATCCAATCCATGAGGAGAATCAAAGGGAATGGTACATTTAGGGACTGCTACCTTTAACTGGGATTCCGCTAACACAATAGTGGATAGCCACTTTGAAAAATGCCTTGGAACAATCAATGAAGATTGAAACCATGGCAGGATACCCTAGGATCCTGAGAGTGACCATACCCCCATAAGATGCAAACTTGTCACAATTAAAATGGAAAATATCAGTGCTCATAGAAAAGATTCAAGAACTGGCAATACCCAGACCATGACGACTGCATTTCTAGTGCACCAGATGTTATACAAAAGGACATCTAGTTAACAAATGTCCACGAGCGAGGGGAATGGGACCTCCTTAGAATCCGATGGGACCCTCACTAGGACCCACGAGAGGAGTTGCACAAGTTTCTACGAACCTACCATTCCATAACCCCACCCCATATCATTCTTTTCCTAGAAGCCAAGCAACACCAACAGTTGAGTATTGTGAGATTTGTCGAATCCATGGCCATGGGCTGAGACAGTGCCCCTTTATGAAGAAACATTCAACAATACCAAATATAGTACACTGTGAGTTCTATGCATCTACCACACACACTACTAACTAATGTAGAGCGTTGGATGCACTAGCAGACAGGTTAGACCGAACAACATTCAGGGTGAATGAAAACCCTCAAGGATCGGGAAGAGGTCGAGGAGGTGGAGCCCAAGGAGACTTCAGAGGAGGAATAAATGGGGGAAGAGGGCCAAGAAGATGCTATAACTATCATGAGCAAGGCTATATACTTTCCTCATCCAAGGCGGCCATGGTGTTGTCACTGTAGAACCAATGGGCACGCAATTGAAGACTGGCTAGAATTAATTGCAAAATGGGAAGATAAGGTACAACAACAAGGAACTAACCTCATCAGTTCAGAAATCAAGAGAATTATTAAAGAACAATTTTCCAACCTCAATATCGTTACTCGAGGAGGAGAAAAGACAAGAGTTGATGATGATACTCTACCCCAGATCCAGAACACAACACCTAAAGAAGACATGCATGACCCTTTAAAACAAAAGTTGTTCTTTAAATATGCCATAGAATTATTTCAAAATATTCCTAGCCCTAAGATGCGAGATAAACCCCCACAACCTATTGTTTACCATAAGATTGCACAAGTCCCTACTTCACCCCCTACACCCAGAAACCCTGTAGTCACACAGAGACAACGTGAGCAACCTGAAAATGTAGTCGACCTTTGGTTTCAATTATTCTCTAACATTCTCGGGAATGATCAATTAACAGAGAAGTTGTGCAATGCGCTATACCTAGTTTTAGGGAATGAAGAACCCTTAGAAGAAGGAATAAGGGATAATCTTCCTAAGAAGAGTACTCAGAGAGTGCAAAGAATAAAAGTACGAACTGGGAAAGAATTCAGACTGGTAGCCTAGTTGGATGAATTTGAGATTAATGATGTCAAGTTGGATCTAGGATTCGATGTGAACATTCTTCCTAAGAATACCTAGGAAGCCTTAGAAAAACATAGGCTGACATATTCCCCAATTCAGTTGAGAATGGAAAACCAATATTGTATTTTCTCAATAGTAAGACTGGAGAGTGTGGAAATAGATGTTGCGGGAGTGAAGACCATAGCTAACTTTGAAGTGATTGAAATCATGGGGGATAAGTACCCTTACCCTACACTACTTGGAATTGATTAGGCCTATGAAAACTATGCAATAATTGACTTAAATAAGGAAACCATGACCTTCGAGGCTGAGGAAATCAAGGTAGTATACAGTCAGTGGACGAAGATTCAAAACCAACATTTGACACTTGGCAGCAAAGCTCGTATGAAAAATTCTCAAGGATGAGCGCAACTATCAGAGCAACTAGATGGGTTGGGACCGAAGTTAAAGAACACCTAGTATATGATGGCACCTTAGGAATCGACAGTTTTCTTCTGAACATGGAAGAAAAGGTAGTAGAGGATCAAAGGATGTCAGTACTAGATGTAGCTTTTCAAGAAATCCCTGCCAGATGGTGGGCCAATCATAAAGCCTTACTCAGAGATTGGGATGATGTGAAGCAAGATATCAAGTATAGGTTTCAGAATAAGGATAATTTGGAATCAGAGATGCAGATGGATCTCCAAGTTGCACAACTGTTCAGTGGAGATTTTGATCCTAAAGTGCTTATTGAATAGTGCATGACACAGTGGAAAGTTGTGGAAATACCCTTCCGCTTCTGGGTTCAGGTATTTCCCCACTCCCTAGGTCCTATCCCAAAATCTTGGTTCATACACGAGGAAAATAGAAGACAGACCAACGAATGGAAAACACTAGCCGCTAATTTTTGCAAGAACTTCTCATTTACAAGTAAGTACCTTAAGCTTGAAGTAGTCATGCAAAAGATTAAAGAACTTGTTTTTACAGATAACACTAATAAAAAATCCAACCTAGTGGTATGTGCAAAATATGGCCAAGAACTTTAGACTAATCTCCACCTAACCTCAATCAAGAAGCCCATAGAATGCTATAATATTAGCAAGGATTCAAAAAGCCCAGATGACTTAGAGGAATTGAGAAACCTAGCCATTAAATAGACAGAAGGGAATAGAGAAATCCAGAACACCATACCCAGTCAGACCGATGGTTCCTACAATCACCCATTAAAATTGCACAAAGTCAATCTAGGGACCATAGAGAAGCCTAAGATAGTTATGGTAGGAGACTACTGGAATGAGAAAAACAGTCAAAAATTACAGAGTTTGTTGCGGGAATATGAGGATTTGTTCCCAAAGACTTTTTCATAGTTAAAAGGGATCAAAGGAGTTATGGAATAAATGAAAATCGAATTGAAACCAGGATCCAAGCCTATGAGGCATAGACCATACCATCTTAACCCTAGAATAAAAGAGAAGGTTAAGAAGGAAATAGACAAGATGTTGGAGGCTGGACTTATTTTTGTAGTAGAAGAAGAAGAATGGGTCAGCCCAATAGTTATTCAAAGCAAGAAAGTCGTAGAGGATATCAGGGTCTGTGTATAATATAGAAGCCTTAACTCTGCCTGTGTGCATGAACCTTTCCCAAAACCTTTTACTGATGAGGTGCTAGAACAGGTTGCGGTGAAGGAAGCATACTCATTCACAGATGGATTTTCAGGGTACTAGCAAGTCAGGATTGTCAAAGAGGACAAAAAGAAGACTACATTCATAATAGAATGGGGATCCTTATCGTACAATGTGATGCCATTTGGCTTGAAGAATGCCCCTGCAATTTTCTCTGGGATTGTAATAGGAGCTTTCAGAGAGTTTATTCACAAGTTCATAAAGGTATATATGGATGATTGGACGATATATAGTTTTCTCAAGGAACGTGTAGCGTTGTTACGATTGATATTTGATAGATGAAAAGAATTTCATATATCATTGAATCTCAGAAAGTGTATCTTTTGCGTACCACATGAGAATTTTTTGGGCCACATAGTCTATCGAGAAGGAGTATTAGTAGACCCAACCAAATTTTTGGTTATTTTGAACATTCCACCTCCTGCGAGTGCTAAGAAGTTGCGCTCCACACTGGGACACACAGGGTACTACCACAGGTTCATCAGAAGATATGCAAACATTACTGCACCTATGGAAAATCTATTGAAAAAGGTCGAAATGTTCCAATGGACTCCAGAATGTGATAAAGCATTCAAGACCCTAAAGGAGAAACTCAACACAACACCAATTTTGATATTCCCAAACTGGGAAAACGAATTTCACATCAATGTAGATGCTTCAGGAATTGCCTTAGGAGCTATCTTAGCGCAACCTGGAGATGGAGCCATGGATCATTTGATCTATTTTGTGAGTCAGAAGTTGTCACAAGTAGAGCGCAACTACACAATGACAGAAAGGGAGGGGCTAGCTATGATTTATTCTTTGTATAAATTTAGACATTATTTGTTAGGTTCTCATTTCAAGTTCTTTACTGATCATTCTACATTGAAATATCTAGTTAAAAAACCTATCTTGGAAGGGATAATTTATAGATGGTTGCTATTATTCCAAGAATTTTCTTTTGAAGTAATTGTTAAGCCTAGAAGATGCAACGTAGGACCTAACCACCTGTCTAGATTAGAGTCAGCGAAAAGTGGCAGAGCATTTGACGATCAGCTCCCAAATGCAGACTTGTTCCGGTTTGAGGCCATACCAGAATACCTGGAGGACATATCATTCTTCTTAAGTACAGGGGCCTGCCCAAAAACATATTCTGTAACCCAAAAAGTCCATATGGTTGTTAGAGAAACATATTACCAGTTGATCGTGGGACAGTTGTATAAATTGGGATTAGATAGTATCCTCATAATGTGTGTCTTGGATCATGAAAGACAGGATATACTTTGGGAATTCCACAATGGAGTTGCGGGAGGTCATGTAGGAGGGAAGGCCACTGCGCAAAAATTTCTACAAGCTAGATTTTGGTGGGCAACGCTCTTCAAGGACGCAAAGGTGTATGCGATATCATGTGATGTTTGTCAAAGAGTGGGCAAGCCATCATGACGAGATGAATTTCCACTTCAACCAGTTCAAGCTATATAAGCATTTGAGAAGTGGGCAATTGAATTCATTGTACCGATCAACTCCACAGCTAAGCACTCAAAGTCTAGGTACATCATTACCTCAACTGACTACCTTACATGTTGGGTTGAGGCAGTAGTTGTTTAGGACTGTTCGACCGATACTGCTACTATGTTCATTTTTTAGAATATTATCACTCGATTTGGATGTCCTAGGAGCCTAACCAGTGATCATGGAGCTCATTTATTAGTAGCACTATCACCAAGATTACAGTAGAGTTCATGACCCAACATCACAAAAGCAGCCCCTACCATCCGCAAGCCAATGGAATAGTATAAGCATTCAACAAGATTCTGGAGAGAGGGTTAACAAAGGTATGTTGTGAAAATTGAGAAGATTGGGATGACATATTTCCAATAGTACTATGGGCCTATAGTACAACCACAAAGAAACTCCATAGGTACACGTCGTTCCAGCTATTTTATGGGAAAGAGGCATTGGTGTCTGCAGATTGCATCACTCCAAGTTTGTACATTGCAGAGATCACACATATGTCGGAGTGATGCAGTCGGCCACTCAGGGCACGGCCACTCCAACCAAGACCTTCTTCTTCACGGGCCCGAAGAGCTAAAATACTCTTCTTATCCCTTCTCGGGACCCCTTCAGTACCCACAGAACTCTCTCCCTGCGATCTCCCCTTTGTCTTATCGGGAAATTGGGTTTCACGTTATCACGAAACTCGTAGGCACATTCCTCGTGCTATCCAAAACCCCGAAACCCGATGCCACCTTTCCTCTGTGTTGTCGCCTGGACCCCACACTTTCCGGTTGATCGTGAAATCACGTTTCCAGAACTCGCGATTCCTATTGTGCGATGTCGCAGACCTCTCCAAGTCTCGATCCCCGATATGGGTGGACACCTGTCAATTTCCAAGTGCTACGACTGTGGGACCCGTCACAGTTCGGAGTTTCACGACTTCTCCGTGATTCTCTCGACACTAAGATCTTTGAAGTGTTAAACCTCGATGTACTTGCGGGCGGTCTCCTCCACCTCACCCTTACCTCGTCACGTTATCGGGTATCGCGGGATCGCGATTTCAGTTGTAGCAATTCCTTTGCATGGAAAATCCCGAATGCCGAAATCCTGACTCTCCGGATTACTGACACGTGTCCAGTCCGGGATCTATGGCTATGGTTCCTTCGGAAAATTGCGAGTCGCGATTCCTCCCTATGAGAATTGTATGACCCTGGAGGCTCCGATTCTTTGATGAGTTGAGTCCAAATGAGCTCTGACTCCTTCCCCACGCGCTAAGGCTTAAATCCCATGCAACTTCTCCAAGATCTAACGGTTTTCGGGACTTCACTAATCTCCCTTGTGAATCCTGGCCGTCGATTCCTCCTTTTTGAGAATTTCTCCCGAATGGTCAAGTGTCCACTTCCTGAACTTTACTCTTCCGAGCCTTTCACTTGAAACTCGTTCTCAAGCCGTCCACACACAACCTCCATCACTGTACCTTGACGACACCACGAAAGTGATATGCCTCCTGAGCTTTTCTTCGACTCTGAATCTTCAGAGAAACCTGCGCATAATCCTTGCACTTGATATTCAACCACCTCAAGGATTGAATACTTCAGACCCTGTGCAACTCCTGCGACAACAGTCTCTATTTCCCTTTGCTCAGAGTAACTACTGAGACTCCTGACTCCTCCTTTGTACTCTTCACACAGCTTCCACAACAACCCTATAACTTCTGGGTGAATGAGAATAAGAGTTTAACTATCGAGCCTTCATCAACGCACTCTTTGCGGATGAATTCAACTGCACCCTATGCAAGAATCTTCTGGCTCAGACAGAGAAACAATTGAAACTTATTCTCTTCTCTCTTTCTCAGACTTCAGTTTGAAACCCTGAAATCACATGCACAACATATACAAAGCAAACGCATACCCAGAAAGAAACATTCATGAGCATAACATTTACACAGAGAAAACAACAACAACCATGAAATTGAAACAAAACTTCATTCTATTAATTCAATCTTCTGTACATGGGTGTTCTTCACAGATTTCTCTGTTTTCTCCTCTCTCCTAAATGATGGCTCCTGTTACAATGACACAACGAGGGTGTCTATATACGTTTTCCCTCTCGAACTCTAAAACTGTCTAATCTAGAAATAAATCCTATCTACCAACATTTACTAAATTAAATGCCTTCCTATCTACTTCAAACAAGAGCGTATGGCTTGAGGTCTGATACATCATACAAAAGCGCTTTCATAAATGGTGCATTTATACATTGGCGCATCATCTTAAATGAAATTTCAAAATGGTTCAGCTGGGCTTGTCTCGCTGTCCGTGGTCTTCTATGATGGCTCACTTGTCTTGGGCGATGCTCCTTGATGAGTTGGCGATGCTCCTGCATCACGGAGGAAGAATTAGTTTCATAAAGACTTATGGAGTTACGAGAACTTGAGGAGACCAGGTTTTTAGCACACTCCCATCAGTCAGTTGAAAAATAAAGACAAAAGGCTTGGCATATCAGGCACATTAAAACTAAAGTATTTGCGCAAGGAGATAAGGTTCTACTCTATGATATTTGGTACCAGAAGCATCCTGGCAAGTTGCATATGCATTGGTTGGGACCATTTATAATTGCGGAGATCCAACCTTTAGGAGAATTCATACTTGTGCAACTGGATGGAATGTTGCGGCATGGATGGGTGAATGACGCTCGCCTAAAACCCTATATGTCTTAGAACTGAGATAGAAGGATTTTTTCTCTAGTCCGAAGGAGCATGTATAATAGTTAGATTTGAGTTTTCTAAAATTTTTGTAAATTCAGTTAATAAATTCGATGTGCACAGTGTTGCGCCGCAACACATAATTCATTTTATGTTTAAGTGTTGTTTGATGCAAAATTAATGACTCAGCATCACAAGATCAGAAGCATAAATAATTCATTAATGAAATTCATTAATATGACGGGGACCCCTTTGTGGTTGAAGGGATAACAAATCTGAATAGGATCTGAGTCCATGTGCTACACGAACCTAGTCTAGTCACATCCTTTATTTCCATTACGGTATCCCGTCTAAATTTATTTAAGCCATAAATCCGTGATATGTGAAGCTACCATCGGTATTTGCATCGAGATTACCACCCATCAAATAGAAAGGTATGAAACTGGCCACGTCCCTATCCATCTTGCACAATTAAATTCCTGAATCACCCGATAGTATTTACCCCGTTAACCCATCCTGTTAGACAACTCAGATCCAAGTTGCGTCCATATGATCATGATGAACAATAGTTGTTGATAAACTTTACTGCTAAGACAAGTATAAGGCTCTAAGAACTCGTTGGAGAATGCATTATTTTCAAAGAACTTAGAAATTTTTGAATTCTATAGAATGAGCAAGCCTTTGCAGTTGTGTAGCCATGATCCCTAATCCTTAGCTTGCTGCAAAAGTTGTGCTAACTCAGAATCCATGATGCCGAGAGACACAGGAAGCCAAAGTGCCATGTATAAAGATTTGGTACCAAACGAGCCCTCTGACCCCCGAGTCAAGGCCGTAGGTGATCTCAAGGAAAAGGTGGAGCAGGTCAAGCTCCTTGATCTGGACTTAACCGACCTAGTCTTGTTCCCTCAGATAAACATAGAAGTCTTCAAGAATATGGCTCTAGATGATTTGGGAGGCATGCAATTCCTGCCAAAACCGAAATTCATGAACCTATTGAACTCGATAATCATGAACCTTAGAGACCTACCAGTATTCGGTACCACTGGTGAGGTTGCATGGTACACCAAATTCCTTATCAGTAGGGTGCATGACCGAAGTATCTAGTCGGATAGGCAGAACCCAATCCATGTTGAAGACATCCATCAACTTATTGGATTGTCCCTCGAAGGCGAGGATTTCTCGAAGGAGTTCCAAGGTCCTGGTAAGCACAGAAAAAAGAAAGGGGAGCCCAACCTTTATGAAATATTACACACTCAGAGGAGGGGCGCACAACAAAAGTTAAACCCATACTACCAGAGACAGTCAGTACTGGTTGTTACATCATAGCCAACAAGGTTACGATATCATATTATACAGGATAATGCATGCTAGACACATTGTCAGTAGAATAATTTTGCACCAATGGCGTTGTATTCCACTGGTGTGGTTACCTGCTAGAGGAACTACTAGTGGCTTGCGAGGAAGCTTAGGAGAATGGAGGCACCTTCACCTACAAATATATGTTGATGGGATTCAAAATTTTCAAGTGGAAGACACCTCTGGGAAGGTTGTCGGTGCCACCAGACAAGGGGAACATGGCGAAGATGTTCGATCCCTAGCAGTCCAAGATAGATTCAGAGAATACATCTTTCAACAACGCATCGTTCTCTAAATGGTACAATGGGTTGATCGACGCAACGCAGAGGCTACACATTCCATAGGAGCTCCTCAACTGCAACACGAGGAACATTTATTTTAGTATGAACTGACATAATACGTTCGTATGGCTAAGGCATGCTAATAGGGAGTATTTTCACTCAAGTATGTTTTCATTCTACCTGGATGAGGAGGCCTTCGACAAAGAGGTAATGTCATGGCCAAGAGTTAAATGCAACCCATGCCAGTCGAGGATGCATTATATCCTTCCTGTCGAGTTGCTAAAGAAGAAAGGAAAAGAAGCATGGGTATGACAGAGCTCAGGCTCAGATCCGGAAAGGAAAGAAGCATCGACACAGTCAGAATCTGAGTAAGATGAGACACACCCGTTGGAGAGTAATAAAGGAACATTGTTGGTCTTCCATCCGTTGCTAGATGAATCCATGTTGACAGGTGAGGACATCAACAAGATCTTGATTTTTGTGTTCTTTATCAAACCACTCGCGAAGAATATTAGAACGGGGGTCTCCCCAAGTAAACCTCTGAACCCCCTACCCATTGCATCATCTATCCCCCACACCCAAACAGTGGTCAAAGTGACCCCCATCATCCATATTCAGGATGAATCTAAGCCTAACACCTTTCCATCCACCATCATCAATGAGCACCCCCCATCAACACAACCCCAGTCACCACCCCCAGAAACCACTAGTCCACCCCAAACCACAGATCCAGAGTTGATGTAACTCGATCCCTCAGAGAAAGCAGAGAAATAACTCTCAGAAACAAATGAGGAGTTGTCTAAGCCGAGACCAAAAATTTTTGGTCCAAACCCCAAAGTACCCTAACAAAGGCTTCAGCTAACTAGTCTGAACCCAGACATCTAGGACCAACAGAGTGTGCCTTTTGTGTCGAAAAAGGACACCTAAACTGTGGAGGAATCACAATCTCAAAGCACCCAGCACATCCCCTCAATAACCAAGGTTGAGGGTGTCCCAGAAAATGCAACGCAGGACATATACATAAGAAACATGCCATAGATACCATAGGTTAAGAAGGAACCATAATCAACATCCGGGAAGAGCGCGACATCCATGCAAGAACAGATGAAGAAGGTTCTCCAAAACCCTCAGTAGTGTGTAGAGTTTTTGCAACTCTGCCTGGCCAAAACAAAGGTTCTGACACTTTTTCCATCAGTACTGAGGCTAAGGCTGGTGCCAGGACCATCCGCGTGGGAAGAGGAAGTAACGATTATTTCATAACACTCAACGACCAGTGGACTTCCACTGCAAACCCGAGCACCCAGAGACTCAATACTATCTATTGTTGACCTTGCACAGTGGCCAGCAACACACTTTATTTGAATGTCAGAGCATTGACTGATCAAGTACAGAATTGGGCCCTTCATTTGAAGAGGCAAAACAAGAGAAAGCACAAACATAAGAGAAAAAAGAGGACAAGGGAGAACAACCATTGATCTTAGAAGCTGCGAAAGAACCCAGCACTTGACTCGAGGGCGAGTCAAGGACTATGGTTGGATCCTGTTGGGCCCTTTGTTTTTGGGATAAGGAACTATGCAAGTTTTTTCCTAGCTGGATGAGTTGTGCAAGCTTCAGAAGAAGCTAGATAACAGAGAAATAAAAAGCAACAGAACATAAATTAGTTGCAAAAAATATGGCACAATGCCAACTAAGCAAAATTAGTTGCAACAGAACAAGACAGTGTGCAAACTAAGACAGAATACACAACCTAGCTCATATGTAGGGATGAACATGATTGTAAAAGGGTTCGTTGTTGAGTGGTTCAGTTGTTGTTATTGTTTGATCAAATTGTAATTATGTTCAGTCCAATCTTCCCCTCTCTATTAGTTTGTTGTCAGTTGAGTCAATAAAAGGTGTGAGTCTGTAATGTAATTTGTACACCTTCTGAGAGTTAGATCTCTGTGACATGAGTCCAGAGACAAGAGTCTGTAATAGAGCACTATTTTGTATTTCTAATCTTGTAAATGTAGAAAGATTCCGAAGATAATATGAAGAAGGACCTAAATTTTCAAAATATGTTGTGTCTTCTTGTGTTTAACTTATGCATTACAATACTTCTTCATGGTTTATAAGTTCCACATGATGACTTGGTGTTTAAATGCTTTTCTGCAACATAAGTAGGTTCAGTTCTTGCACACATGAGTTTAGATCTGGTTAATATTTAGATATATTGCGCAATATGAGGATGAATCTTAAACGTTTTGTGAATCCTCCTAAGTCTTTTCCCTATTTATTTGTCTCAACAGCGCTTCGGGTGAGACTTCTTCTCTTTGGAGGAGATGAAAATACCAGTGCTCTAGACTTATCGGTACCTTTTGTTGGTAACCTGAGAAGGACCCTGGTCGGATCAAACTTGTGCCAATACTCCCCCTTAAAGGAACATCATCCTCTATGTTCTATCTGTCAATGTTCTCTGTATATACAGAAGTAAGCAAAAAGGGATATGCCTATTTCATCACATCCTCCATTTCCTGTGTAGCCTCATCTGGGCTAAAGTGTTTCCATTGCACCTTGACCTGTGAAATTGTTTGGTTCCTAAGTGAGGTTTCCTTTCTGTCTAGCATGCATTGAGGTTCTGGCAGGAATTCTCCCTCCAAATCCACATGAATCGCATACCAGTCAATTATATGATTATAATCATGTACATATTTCTTTAATAATGAAACATGGAAAACATTATGTGCCTTCACTATGGGAGGGAGTGCTAGCCTATAGGATAAAGGTCCCACTCTATCTAATATTTCAAAGGGTCCATAATACCGAGGTGCCAACTTGGTACAAGCTCACATTCTCAGGGAAATCTTCTCAGGTCTAATTCTAAGATAGACATGGTCTCCTATCTTGAACTCTCTAGGAGTTCTCTTTCTGTCGGCATAACTCTTTTGTCTATCCTGAGAAGTTTTCATATTTTGCTTAATCTGAATTACTTGTTGTTCCATTTATTTCATCATGTCAGGTCCGATTGTAATTCTATCCACTGGATTACTCCAGTTGATTGGAATCTTGCAATATCTACCATAGAGAGATTCCCAAGGGCTCATCTTCAATGACTCTTGATAATCGTTGTTGTAAGCAAATCATACCAGTGGAAAGTAGTCTTCCCACTTCTTAGGTTGATGCATTACATGCATCCTTAACATGTCTTCTAATATTTTGTTCAGTATTTCTATATTACCATCCATTTGAGGGCAATAGGTTGTTATAAACAACAATCTAGTCTCAAAACGAGCCATTAAGGACTTCCAAAAGCTTGAAGTAAATTTTGTGTCTCTTTCGGATATACTCTGCTTAGGCATTCCATGCAGTCTGAATATCTCCTTCATGAATATGTTGGCAATATCTATTTCCTTGCAAGTTGACTTGATAGGAATGAAGTAAGCAGACTTACTTAATTTGTCCACCACTACAATGATGGAATCATTCTGCTTGGCCGATTTTGGTAATCTGGTGATGAAATCCATGGAGACGGTTTCCCATTTCCATTATAGAATTGGTAGAGGCTGTAACAATCTTGTTGGGTGATGATGTTCTTCCTTAACTTGTTGGCATTCTAGACACTTGGCTAGATAGTCATCTATGTCCCTTTTTAGTCCAGGCCAATAGAATTGTTTCCTAGTGACCGTGATCATTTTATGATAAACTGAATGACCAGTATATGGTCTCTTGTGTAGTTCATCCATTATGAACCTCTTCAAGTCGTCACAACTTGGAATATCCAATCTGTTTCTGTAGGTCAGCAGAACTTCATCAAGCATCTGATAGCCTTCATACTTTCACCCTGTGGGCTCTTGCTTTAGGTATGATGTCACGGTCTTGAAAAATGCATTTGTTTCTTGTGCATTCTTGAATCTCTCCATGACATCTGTTTCATAGGTTCTTATAGATACCATGTGAATCATTTTCACACTTCTTCTAAGGGCATCAACCACCTTCTTTTCCTCTCCTTTGATGTGTTTTATTTTGAAATCAAACTCACTAAGGAGAACCATCCACCTAGCTTGTCTAGCATTGAGTTTTGGTTGATCAAACAGGTGCCTCAACCCATAATGGTCTGTCATAAGTACAAATATCCTACCCACAAGGTAATTCCTCCACATTTTTAAAGCATGCACTATGGAAACCAACTCTAGATCATAAGTCACATAATTGTTTTCAGGATCATTCAATTTTCTGGATTCGTAGAAAATTACATGTCCTTCTTGCATAAGGACTCCTCTGAGTCCTTCCTTACATGCATTTGTACACACAAGGAACTCATCATCAAGTTCTGCAATATTCAACACAGGTGCATGGGTTAGAAGGCATTTCAGTTCTTGAAATATTTCTTCACATTCTAATGTCCAAGTGAATTTAACCCCCTTTTTCCTGAAGGGCATTGATTGGGAAACCAATCTTGGAAAACCCTTTTATGAACCTTATATAGTATCTTGCTAAGCCCACAAAGGACATGATATTAGATACATCCCTTGGGGTAGGCCATTCCATGATAGCTTTGATCTTGTTAGGGTCTACTGTCGCTCCTCCTTCATAAATAACATGGCCTAAGTAATGTACTTGCTTCTAGAAAAGTCACACTTGATAAGCTTAGCATAGAGTTGATTCTCTCTTAGTACTTGAAGCACTAATTTAAGATGTTCTTCATGTTCCTCTCTATTCTTGGAGTATATTATGGTATCATCAATGAAAACCAATACAAATATATCGAGGAATTTGTTGAGTACATTATTCATCAAGCAAATAAAAGTGGCAGGGGCATTGGTTAGTCCAAATGGCACCACCACAAATTCATAGTGACCATATCTGGTCTTGAAGGATGTTTTGTGGATGTCTTCATCCTTGATTTGGACTTGATGGTATCCAGACCTTAAGTCAATTTTTGAGAAAAAGGAAGCACCCCTTAATTGGTCAAAAATGTCATTGATTCTTAATAAGGGATACTTGTTCTTTATGGTTATCTTATTGAGTTGTCTATAGTCCATGCACAGTCGGAGTGTGCCATTTTTCTTTTCACAAAAAAGATGTGTGTTCCCCATGGAGACACATTGGATCAGATGTATCATTTTTCCATCGTCTCCTTTAGTTGTAGCTTGATCTCAACTAGCTCTAGTGTACTCATCCTATAGGGCATTCTAGACACTAGCACTGATCCTGGAGCAAGTCGGTTTCTCTTCTTGGAGGTAGACCCGGTACCTCTTCTAGAAACACATCTTTATACTCTCTTAATATGGGGTGGTCCTCTAGGTTTGGTTTTTAATCCTCAACAGATTCCAACACCTGTATTGCATATAGAGGACATCCCTTTATGCAATACATTTTCATTTGAAGGGTTGATATCCATCTCACTGAGGCAGGCCTCTGAATCCCTTAGAGGGTTATTTTTCTCCCTTATTAATTGTAACACTTCAAAGTTTTATGGTAGCAGTCCAAATTGGTTTCATAAGTGGCTAACCATTCCATACCAACCAACAGGTCATAAGACCCTAGGGGAACTATGTTAAAGGTCGCTTGGGTGGGAAATAAATCCATAATGAATTGGAAAGTTGGTATGAACTTTGCTACTTTTCTTTTGGTTCCAATGGCTAGTTTTACCAACCATGGCTTAACATGTCGAACTGGTTGTAGTTTACACTTATCAACGATTGGAGGGGCCACATAACTCAACTTAGAACCAAGGTCCATTAAAATAGAAACTAGATGGTTGGTGATCGTACCTTCCATATCCACCACTGAAGCTTGGTGGTCGACTTGCTTATTATACAGTCCTACATAAATACATGGCATACTCCTAGCCACATCATTGACTGTGGTAGTTTCTTGGATATTGTAGAATCTTCTATTGTTATGTTGTCTGTGTGGACAATCCCTCAGTAGATGTTCTTCTCCACAACCCCAACATTTCAAGGGCTCTTTATTTGGGTTATTAGTCTTTCCTCGGGTTTCTCCAAAAGGTTTATTTCCACTTTGGGAGGGGAAATTTTTTTGATACACACTTCTAGTAGGAAGGATCATCCTAGAACCCTTCCCATAGTTCTTAAATATTGAGGATTTAAACCCCTTCTTCTTGAATCCCGAACTACTCTTCTTCTTCCATTCCTCGCGAGGTTCTGTCTGATTCCCAAATTGTTCATAACAATACCTTACCTTCCAGATAGTTTCTTCTAAGGTATTTGGCTCGTCAAACTCAATCCTATCCCAGCAGGGTTGAGGTAAACCACTAATAAGTCATTGCACTTTTACCTTTTCATCATTTATGTAGGGTACATACCTCAGTAGCTCAAGGAATTTATTGACATATTCCTCTATGGTGAGTTGTCCCAACCTGAGTTCATATAACTCCTTAGTCTTCCCATCAAATCATTTCTTTGAGATACACTTCTTCTTGAAGTGTTTCTCAAATTGCTTCCATGACAAGTCCTTCTCATGGATTCCTTTCACATTCCTACGATATTCCCACCAAATGGAAGACTTTCCATTCAAGTTGAATATGGTTATTCGAGCCTTCAAGTTTTCAGAGTAGTCATGGCCTCTAAAGTACTTATTTAAACCAAGAAGCCAATATTCTGCCTCTTCCCCCTTCTCAATCTCTCCATTGAAAGAGGGTGGTTGGGATTTATTGAACTCTTTAGGATCATGAATTTTGGAATGATTTTGATCATTTCCTTTCCTTTGAGAATGTGAGCTAGCTTTGCTACTAGAAGATCCCTCGGATTTGCCAATTTCCTCTCTAGAGGACTCTCTCGATGAGTGTCTCTTGCCTCCAGGTTAGACCTTCCTCGAGTTACTCCTCTCAGTGTGGCCACTTATGGGACCACATTTTTGTATCTCAAGTGGAATTTGACTCCTCTTCGTATATCGTCAGTCCACTTGACTGGTTGTGGGCCCATGTTGCATCTGCCTCTGTATATCGAATAAAATCTGCAGTAGGACTGCATTAATTTCCGTTTGCTTTTCTTTCTCCTTTATCAATATCTCGTTGTTGTTCTTGTAACTCTGTAATTCGGCCATGAGGCTCCTTACAGTTTCAGCCAAATCCGGAGGGGTTTCCACCGCCCTCCTTTCGTTAGATTATTTTTCTCTATTGTGGGAGCAATCCCCCACTTCATATTTCTTAAATACACACATAGTAGAAAGCTTAATTCTTTTCTTAAATAAAAGTTTAACCAGACTCTTTAGGAAAGAGGTAAAGTAGGGTGTCACCCTTAAAATTACCTTAAATATAGTTTTTACGCAACTCATCCATGATCCCAAGCAGGATAAGTGTTGTAACCATGTTCTGATACCAATTTGTAACACACCCAACCCTTGAGTATCTTTCCTATGGATGGGGCATCAAAATTTCTCTCTCCTTAACATCTCAAATCCTCTGTCTGATATCTTCATCCTCTTCTACTTACCTGTAGTGCTTTAATGACTACTACATGGCTCGAATACAAGATTTGGGTTGCAAGTTATGGCTTACCAAAATCCTTTGGGCATTCATTGGTTGAGGGCCACGCGGATCCACCTCACACATATTATCTCCAAGTTCTTCATCCACGGTGGAAGTCCATCCACC
>ML778159.1:122153-137428 GCA_009831015.1 Picea engelmannii
CTGAAAAAGAGACCACGATGGAAAAAGAAAGGTGGTGGAAGGCACCTGGAATGGTGGTGATAAATTCCACCGAAACCAATACCGTATTTGGTCTTCACTGACCCAGAGAACCAAGAGCGGCTCGCTGGCCTCGAAATGAATTACTCACTAGGTTGGTAGGTGAAGAGGCTCCTCATGAGTCAATGAGGGATGGGGGTGAACCGCCCATCCGTGGAGGCCTCAGACCTGACCACTGTGGGGAAATTCATGCCACATGCAACCTTGTTGAAAAAGAAAAGGCAGGTAAAAGGTGTGGAAGGGATGAACGCTAGGGGAGATCGTATAAAAAGAGCGGAAGAACTCTGGAACAAAATACAGAGTGAGTGATAGCAGAGAAGAAGGAGAGTAAACTTCGTTCTCGATCGCTAAAGAACAGAGACAGAGAGTCTCAATCATCGTGGTCTATCTTGGGGGTGGCTAGTGGTAAATCCATTCGGAGTCGCTGAACCTATGGTTGGGTGGAAACGGGCACCCCTCTCAGCAGTTGCATCAAACCCAGTGTTTTTCTGATAAGTGTTATATCTTGTATCTTGAATTTAAATATTCTAACATGTATGCTCATGGTTTGTGAAATTATGAATGATTTCAATATAAGATTGTCTGTATGGTTTTTTGATTAGAAATGGTGGTTGCATGCTTATAGTGGAATGACCACATACAACTTATACATATATATATTTAATGAATAAGTGCAGTTTTCATGTCTTCTCTCAGGAAATTGTTCCCTTATTTACCTCATGTAATACTCTGGATAGATTCCTTTCCCCCACAGGGACATCCTTTCAGGAAAGTTCCCTCACTCTATAGAGCTTGGGTAAGTGCCTAGAAAGGACTGTCATCGCAGTAAAAACCTTGAGCTTGCTCACTATCAGTCACAGAAGCTAATAGCTCAGATATTTTAAGAGGACCTTCCATTCAGGTCTTCAAACCTGGTGAAATTTACCCAAGGGCATGAAGAAGGAATTAATGGTGTAGTTTTTAAAATCTTGCACGGGAGAGAATAGTATTCTTAGACTTTGATATTTCAGATTTTCAACACCCGGGGTATCTAGGTGTGAGTCCTCTTGTACTCGCAAGTCCTAAAACCCTGACCCGCGAAATCTCGAAAGGACAGTGTGTGGATGAATTAAGGACCTTTCGGTGGTTCGGTACCTAGGATACCCTTCCTCTTGCTAAATGCATGAATGAGATCCTTTCATAGGATCTAAGGTCTGTTACGACCGTTAAATTGGATGAAAGAACGCAGGCGTTAATGCCTCGAACCCTTTTTAACCTTTGTAAGTAGCGAAGAAATCGAGACCATCGATTCCTAGACCCATGGGAGTACCTGGACCGTCCATCTGTAGAGTACACGTGGAGGCCAGTAAGCGTTTCATCTTTTCAGCACCCGAAATATCAGAGTGTAAGAACCCTTGTCCTTACGAATCATGAAATCCCGACATACGAAATCCCGAAATGTTAACGTGTGGGTAAGTTATGAGTTTTCAAAGTTTCGGCACTCCGGGTACCTAAGTGCGAGTTCTCCAGTACTCGCAAGACCCGAAACCACTATTCACAAAAACCCAAAATGACGGCATGTGGATGAGTTAGGACTTTTTGGTGTTTCAAAACCCGGAATACCCATGGGAGTATTTCCTTGTACTCATAAGTCCCGAAACCACGACTTGTGAAATCCTGAAATGATAATAGTATGGAGAAGTTATAAGATCTTGGTGTTTTGGTACCCGAGATATATAGAGGCGAGTTCCTTGTACTCACAACTCCCGAATCCCCGACCCACAAAATTCCGATGGGTGAAATCCCGAAATAGATGCGTAGGTTTAAGAGTTTGTATTTCAGAGTTTTGGCTCCCGGAAGATCTAGGTGTGAGACCTCCTGTCTTTGCACGTCGTGAAACTTTGATTTGCGAAACCCCGAATTGGACCAGCATGGGTAAGTATTGATGTTCGGTATTTAGGGAACCAGGATATTCAAGGATAATATCCCTTGTACCCACTAGTTGCGAAATCCCGAACTGTGAAACCCCAAATTTGCTCAAGTGTATGATGAGTGGGTGTATCGGCTTTTCGACATTCGGGTAGTCAGAGAGTGTGAAGCTTCGGCCTCTTGTATCGTGAAGTTTCGATATACGAAACCTAACTCACGGAATCCTGAATTGGCATAGTGTGACTTGATTTGGCATTTTGGCTTTTCGGAACGTGGAAGACCCAAGGGTAAGTTTCCCTTGTACTCGCAAGTCCTGAAAAATAGGGTGTCGAGAAGTTATTATACTTCAGTATTTCGGCACCTAGGGTACCTAAGTGTGGGCCCCATGTATTCACCAGTCTCGAAACCTTGATTCATGAAATCCCGATAGAGGAAACCCCGAAATAGTGGAGCATGTTTAGAGTTTTGATGACTCGGAGTTTTCGGCTTCTAGGAAACCTAGGAGCGAGACCCCTTATTCTCACTTAATGTGAAATACCGAAAGGGGAAGTGTCGAAATAGCTTAGCATGGATAATATTGGGGGTTTCAGTAATTCAGTACCCGAGATACCTATTGGCAAGCTCTCTTGTACCTGCCAGTCCTGAAAACCCGAAGTGTGAAACCCCAAAATAATAATAGTGTGGACGAGATACGGTGTTTCGGTGTTCGGCACCCGGGATACTTGACGGTAAGTCCTCCTGTCATTGCACCTCCTGAAATTTTGGTATGCAAAATCCTGAAGGGTAGAGTACCCAGACTTAACTTGGGTTGTTGTTAATCTCGTTAAGCAGTAAGATCCATTTCGGGTTTCAACCCTTCGAAAGACAAGAGAGAAAGGGAAAGGCATGCATCGCGATTTCCTGAATCACAAAAGCCAATGAGCACCACTCCGATAAGGCCTGTGATCATAGCCGCTGATCATATGAGTATGGATAAGGGATGGCAGGGTCTGTATTAGGCCCCATAGGGATTCGAGGAATTACGTTCCTCGGATAAAAAGAAGAAAAAGGCCGAAAATTTTTGAATTTCGTAGTGGGTATGTTATAAATTGGTATCAGAGAATGGTTACAACACTTGGCCTACTTGGGCTCATGAACGAGTTGCACAGAAGCTCCATTCGAAGCACTCCTAAAAGGAGTAACCCTGTATCTTAACCCCCTAAATCAAAAGGTCAAATTTTAAAATGGAAACCCTGATTGTGTGTATGCATGTGAAAGAAATATGAATTATGAGCGGGTTATGAATGTATATAAATATTGACTAACAACCATCGTTTCTCTTTTGCACCTAAGTGGATGATCAGTGATGGGAAATTACAGACTTATAGAATGGTGACTCACCATGAAGTGGGGGAGAGATCCCACAATAGAGACAAAGAGTGTAACAAAAGGAGGGTGGTAGGGACCCCTCCAAATCTAGCCGAGATGGTGAGGAGTCTCATGGTCGAATTACAAAGATGCAAGGCTGACAATGAGAGGATGATGAAAGAACAAGAGAAGGAATTAGAAATTAACGTAGTTTTACTGCAGATCTTATCCGACCTACAAAGACAAATGCAGCATGAACCTGAGGTACAAGAACATGGTCATATCAGTGGCCACACTGAGAGGAGCACCTCAAAAAAGGTCCATCCTAGAGGTAAAGGACAAGCGGCAGACGATTCCTCTGGGAAGGAAGCTAGCGGTTTGGAGGGCTCTTCTAGCAGCAGAACTAGTTCTTATTCCCAAAGAAGACAGAAGAAGTGAAATATTTACAAGGGTCATAAATTTGAAGAATTCAGGAAGGCCAAACGACCCTCCTTCAACGGTGAAATAAAGAAGGGAGAGGAAGCAGAGGCCTGGCTACTTGGACTAAAGAAGTATTTCAGAGTCCATGACTTCTCAGAAAATTTGAAGGCCCGAGTGGCCACCTTCAACTTGAACGGAAAGGCTTCCATTTGGTGGGAAGACCTTAAGAATGTGAAAGGGGTTCACGAAGAGGACCTGTCCTGGGAGAAATTTGAGAAATACTTCCGGAAGAAGTATTTGTCGGAAAAATATTTCGACGAGAAGAGTAAAGAGTTTTATGAACTCAAACTGGGACAACTCACTATAGAATAATATGTCAACGAATTCCTCGATTTGTTGAGGTATGTAACTTATATAAAAGTAGAAAAGGAAAAGGTGCAATGTTTCATCAACATACTACCTAAGGACTATCGGAACAGAATTGAATTTGATGAGCCAACGACCCTAGAAGGCACTATCTGAAAGGCAACTTATTGTCATGAACAACTTGGACATCGAACAAAACCTCGCGAAGGATGGAAATGGAAGAATAGTTCGAGATTTCAGAAAAAGGGGATTAAATCCCCAGGATTTAAGAACTATAAGAAGAACACAAGAATGAGATTCCCATCTCGGAGTGTACACCAGCATAATTTTCCCTCCTTGGGTGGAAATAAAACTTCTGGATCCATACCAGTGAATACTGATAACCCAAAGAGAGAACCTTTGAAATGTTGGGATTGCGGAGAAGAAGATCTAATGAGAGACTGCCCACGATGACAACATAATAGTCGGAGAATTTATAACATCCAGAAAACTACCACTGTCAATGATGTGGCCAGGAGTGTGCCACAAATTTATGCAGCCTTGGATAATAACCAAGCTGACCACCAAGCTTCGGTGGTGGAAATAGAAGGTATGATTTCCATCCATCTAGTGTCTATTTTGATTGACCCTAGCTCAAATTTGATTTATTTATCCCCTAAGGTTGTTGATAAGTGTAAACTATAGCCACAAAAACCTACCAAGCCATGGTTTGTACAGTTAGCCACTGGCACCAAAAGAAGGGTAACAGAGGTCATACCAACCTGCCAATTAATGTTGGGTGAATTCCCCACCCAAGCAACCCTTAACATATTACCCCTAGGATCATATGATCTATTGATTGGTATGGAGTGGCTAGCCACCCATAAAGCCAAATTAGATTGTTACCATAAAACATTAGAATGTGTAATTAAAGAAGGGAAAAGGATAACCCTTCAAGGGATCCAAAAACCTGTCTCACTGAGACAAATATCAGCTCTGCAAATGAGAAAGTATTACCAAAAAGGATGTCCCCTATATGCAATACAGGTGTTGAAAACTATTGAATATGACAAACCAAGCCTCAAAGACCACCCTACCCTAAGAGAATATAGAGATGTGTTTCTAGAAGAGGTATCGGGTCTACCTCCGAGAAGAGACATAGACTTCTTGATAGAACTTGCACTGGAAGCAATGCTAGTGTCTAGGACACCCTACCAGATGAGCACACCCGCGTTAGTTGAACTCAAATTGCAATAAAGAGAAATGATGGATAAGGGCTATATCCAGCCTAGCATGTCTCCATGGGGAGCACCAGTCCTGTTTGTGAAAAAGAACGATGGTACCCTTAGACTGTGTATAGATTATAGATAACTCCATCGTCCATCCACCGTCTGTAACACCCTGTTTCCCCCGGTCTGTGAAAATAATTATGTTGGCCAAGAACTGTGGCAAACTCAAAGATGTGAATGTGTGATTATGAATGGACCTTAGTATACAAGGTCGATGAATGTAAATTAACATTATGAATATATGTGTGTGTGTGTGTGTGTGTGTGTGTGTGTGTGTGTGTGTGTTGCAGGACTGCTGGGAGGGGGATGTGCTGAAAAAGAGACCACGATGGCTAAAGAAAGGTGGTGGAAGGCACCTGGAATGGTGGCGCTAACTTCCAGCGAAACCAATACTGTATTTGGTCTTCACTGGCTCGGAGAACCAAGAGTGGCTTGCTGGCCCCAAAATGAATTACTCATTAGGTTGGTAGGTGAAGAGGCTTCTCATGAGTTAATGAGGGATGGGGGTAAACCGCCCATCCATGGAGGCCTCAGACCTGACCACCGCAGGGAAATTCATGCCACACATAACCTTGCTGGAAAAGAAAAGACAGGTAAAAGGTGTGGAAGGGACGGACACGAGGGGAGATCGCAGGAAAAGATCGGAAGAACTCTGGAACAAAACATAGAGTGAGTGATAGCATAGAAGAAGGAGAGTAACCTTTGTTCTCGAGCACTGAAGAAGAAAGACAGAGAGTCTCAAGCATCATGGTCTAGCTCGGGGGTGGCTAGTGGTAAATCCATTTGGAGTCATTGAGCCTATGGTTGGGTGGAAGCGAGCACCCCTCTCAGCAGTTGCATCAAACCTGGTGTTTTTATGATAAGTGTTATATCTTGTATCTTGAATTTAAATATTCTGATATGTATGCTTATGGTTTGTGAAATTATGAATGATTTCAGTATAAGACTGTCTGTACAGTGTTTTTATCAGAAATGGTGGTTGCATGCTTATAGTGGAACAACCACATAGAGCTTATACATATATATATTTAATGAATAAGTGCAGTTTTCAGGTCTGTTCTCGGGAAATTGTTCCCTTATTTACCTCATGTAATACTCTAGATATATTCCTTTCCCCCATAGGGACATCCTTTCAGGAAAGTTCCCTCACTCTATAGAGCCGGGGTAAGTTCCTAGAAAGGACTTTCGTCGCAGTAAAAACCTTGAGCTTGCTCACTACCAGTCACAGAAGCTAATAGCTTAGAGATTTTAAGAGGACCTTCCAGTCGGGTCTTCAAACCTGGTGAAATTTACCCAAGGGCCTAAAGAAGGAATTAATGGCGTAGTTTTTAAAATCCTGCCCAAGAGAGAATGGTATTCTTAGACTTTGATATTTCAGAGTTTTGGCACCTGGGGTATCTAGGTGTGAGTCCTCTTGTACTCGTGAGTCCTGAAACCCCGACTCGCGAAATCCCGAAATGACAGCGTGTGGATGAATTAAGGACCTTTCGGTGGTTTGGTACCCAGGATACCCTTCCTCTTGCTAAATGCACGAATGAGATCCTTTCAGAGGATCTAAGGTCTGTTACGACCATTAAATTGGATGAAGGAACGCAGGCGTTAATGCCTCGACCCCTTTTTAACCTTCGTAAGTAGCGAAGAAATCAGGACCGTCGATTCTAAGACCCATGGGAGTACCTGGACCATCCAGCTGTAGAGTACACGTGGCAGTTGGTAAGCATTTTGTATTTTTGACACCCGGGAGATTAGAGGGTAAGAACCCTTGTCCTCATGACTCACGAAATCCCCACATATGAAATCCCAAAAATGCTAGCGTGTGGGTAAGTTATGATTTTTCGGAGTTTTGGCACCTGGGGTACCTAAGTGCGAGTTCTCCTATACTCGCAAGACCCGAAACCCCGATTCATGAAAACCCGAAATGATGACATGTGGATGAGTAAGGACTTTTCAGTGTTTCGGAACCCGGAATACCCAAGGGATTATTTCCTTGTACTCGCAAGTCCCGAAACCCCGACTTGCGAAATCCCGAAATGATAATAGTATGGAGAAGTTATAAGATCTTGGAGTTTCAGTACCTGGGATATCTAGAGGTGAGTTCCTTGTACTCGCAAGTCCCAAATCCCCGACCTACGAAATTCCGATGGGTTAAATCCCGAAATAGATCTGCAGGTTAAAGAGTTTGTATTTCGGAGTTTCGGCTCTCGGAAGATATAGGTGTGAAACCTCCTGTCTGCGCATGTTGTGAAACTTCGATTTGTGAAACCCCGAATTGGACCAGCATGGGTAAGTATGTATGTTCGGTATTTCGGGAACCGGGATATTCAAGGATAAGTTCCCTTGTACCCACTAGTTGCGAAATCCCAAACTGCGAAACCCTGGATTTGGTCAAGTGTATGATGAGCAGGTGTATAGGATTTTCGACATTCGGGTAGTCAGGGAGCGTTAAGCCTCAGCCTCTTGTATCGTGAAGTTATGACATACAAAACCAGACTCGCGGAATCCCGAATTAGCATAGTGTGACTTGATTCAGCATTTTGGATTTTCGAAACCCAGAAGACCCAAGGGTAAGTTTCCCTTGTACTCGCAAGTCCTGAAATCCTGACTTACGAAGTCCCGAAAAATAGAGTATGGAGAAGTTATTATACTTCATTATTTTGGTACCCGAGGTACCTAAGTGCGGGCCCCATGTATTTTCCAGTCTCGAAACCCTGATTCACGAAATCCCGATGGAGGAAACCCTAAAATATTGGAGCATGTTTAGAGTTCTGATGAGTCATAGTTTTCGGCTTCTAGGAAACCTAGCTGCAACACCCCTTGTTCTCACTTAATGCGAAATCCTGAAAGGGGCAGTGCCGAAATAGATTAGCATGGATAATATTGGGGGTTTTGGTAATTCGGTACCTGATATACCTATTGGCAAGCTCTCTTGTACCCGCCAGTCCCAAAAACATGAAGTGAAAAACCCCAAAATAATAATAGTGAGAACGAGATATGGTGTTTCGATGTTTCGACACCTGGGATACCTGATGGTAAGTCCTCCTGTCATTACACCTCCCAAAATTCCGGTATATGAAATCCTGAAGGGTAGAGTACCCAGACTTAACCTGGGTTGTTGTTAATCTCGTTAAGTGGTTAGATTCGTTTCGGGTTTCAACCCTTTGAAAGACAAGAGAGAAAGGGAAAGGCATGCATCATGATTTCCTGAATCACGAAAGCCGACGAGAACCTCTCTGATAAGGCCTGTGGTCATCGTCGTCGATCATATGAGTACGGATAAGGGATGGCAGGGTCTGTATCAGGCCCTATAGGGATTCGGGGAATTCTGTAGTGGGTATGTTACACCGTCTTATCCCAAGAATGGACTCAACCTTCATCTACATACAAGCATCTAACACATAGGCTAGCAATAAATTTAGTGCTTCGACACTTCAGTATTGAACGCCTCCTTACTATCTATTCACTAGACCTTTCGAAGTCTTGAACTCCCGAAGTCTCGTAAGCTTGCCATGTGGTTTTGAACCTTAGTCCTTTTGGTCTCGCTTTAATGTTACATCCCAAGTCCTTCAAACTCCTAAAGTTCCAATCACTTCACCTACCACTTTGTCTAGGTGGGCACATACCACGGGTTGACACATAGAAGGGCCAGGGGTGACACGTTTCACATTCCAATTGGCATATAGGATCTATGAGAAGCACAAATAGAGATGACACGTGGCACATTGATCATTGGTCCATGTCAAATTTATGACGTCGTATTTCCACTTCACACTAGACTGACAACCTTATAACGTTCCTCAGATCTCATGGTCGAGATTCAACCACGTAGATCCATAGATCTACGACTCTTATTACTTCAAGGATTCGACGTTTGGGAGTTTTGTAATGAAAACTCCTCTTTTCTTCCGAAGTTGGTCAGCACCAGGCTAACCACAACTCAAATCTGATTGTTAGGAAAATTCTTGAAGCATCCTCGAATCGGTGGCTCTCATTACTTCAGGCTTCAAAGCTTTTCGACACACCACACCTCAAATTCCCTGGAGTGCCCAGTCTTCAAACTAAAGGAACTAGTGCCACACATTCCCTGTATATCAACGGTTAAGAGGGGTCATTAAGTATCCATGGATCGACGGTCCACATTACTTCACGACTTTGGCCTTCGAGGAGTTTGGCATTACAACACCCCTATCCTCCCGAAGCGGTCAATGTTGGGCTAACTACATCATGAATCCTACGGCTAGGAAAGAACCTAAAGGGTCCCTAGATCTAGGGTCCTAGTCACTTCACGGCTTCGACCTTTGAGGTTTTGGTTTTAGCGCCGCTCAATTCTCCTAAAGAAGGACATCGCCAAAGTACCATGTGTGGGTCCCTCCTCTTGGATGATCAAACGATAGGTGAGGCTCCCGAAGATCTCCCCCAAATCTATGGTTCTCCTTTACTTTGTAACTTCTAAGTTCGGGGAGTTGGAAGCTATAGAAACTCTATTCTCCCAAATTATAACTTCACCAAATTTATCTTGGTGTAGATCCAATGACTGAGGAAATCCTCAAACATTCTCGATCGGTGGCTCATGCTACTTTGGGATGGGGAGTTGGATCTTGGTTTAGTTGGTAAGATAGGTTCCTCTAACCACTAGGGAAATCGCCCAACGTCTGTTGAACTTACGGGTTACTGTGACTCTCGATCACCTTCAACCTATTTGTGACTATTTGGGCCGACAATACTTTGAAGTTGTGCACTTCTAAAGTTCCAAAGCCAAAGGGACTTAACTCCCTTAGGCTTAGCACAGGGTTCCTGGGTGTTGGTCACATGGGTCCTTCTAAACTCTCACGAGTTAAAACACACCTTCCTCATCATGAACTTGTTGAGGACTTGGGCATAATATCCCAGTCACATAGCAAGGAGTCTGAAGAACATATCCCCTTCAGATGGAAAGGGTTATATTAACACAATTCTCTCTATCCCAACCCTCCTACAAGTTTACGTCCCAATACGCCTCGAAGGATAAGCTGGGCCACCTAGACGATCATTCATAAGAATAATTTCACAAGAAGACAATTGCATACACATAGCTGGACCATTCAATACATAAACCATTTATAGAAAAATAAATACATGGATTCATCCATTATCCCATTTCAGGAAAATTCCCAAAGCGTCCTCGAATCAATGACTCTCATTACTTCAGGCTTCAGAGATTTTCAACACACCACACCTCAAATTCCCCGGAGTTCCCAATCTTCGAACTAAAGTATCTAGTGTCATGCATCCCCTACATATCGACGGTTGAGAGGGGTCCCAAAGTATCCATGGATTGACATTCCACATTACTTCGTGACTTCAACCTTTGGGGAGTTTGGCGTTACAACACTCATGTCCTCCTGAAGCGGTCAACATCGATCTAACTACATCATGAATCCTACGACTAGGAAAGAACCTAAAGGGTCCCTAGATATAGGGTCCTGGTCACTTCACAACTTCGGCCTTCGAGGTTTTGGCCTTACTTCCGCTTGATTCTCCCAAAGCAGGACATTGCTAAAGTACCAGGTGTGGGTCCCTCCTCCTGGATGATAGAATGGAAGGCAGGGCTCCCTATGATCTCCCCCAAATCTATGGTTCTCCTTTACTTAGTAACTTCGAAGTTTGGGGAGTTGGAAGCTATAGAAACTCTATTCTCCCAAATTAGAACTTCACCAAATTTCTCTCGGTGTAGATCCAATGACTAAGGAAATCCTCGAATATTCTCGATCAGTGGCTCACGCTACTTTACAATAGGGAGTTGGATCTTGGTTTAGTTAGTAGGATAGGTTCCTCTAACCACTAAGGAAACTACCCAATGTCAGTCGACCTTACAGTTACTATGACTCTCGGTCACCTTCGACATGTTTGTGACTATTTGGGCCAACAATACTCTGAAGTCCCAGACTTTCGAAGTTCCGAATCCAAAGGGACTTAACTCCCTTAGGCTTAGAACAAGGTTTATTGGTGTTGGTCACATGGGTCCTTCTAAACTCTCGCGAGTTAAAACACATCTTCCTCATCGTGAACTTGTTGAGGACTTGGGCATAATATCCCAGTCGCACAACAAGGAGTCTAAAGAAGATATCCCCTTCAAACAGACAGGGCCATATTAACACAATTCTCTCTATCCCAACCCTCCTACAGGTTTACGTCCCAATATGCCTCGAATGCTCAGCATTTATAGAAGAATAAGTTCACAAGAAGACAATTGCATACACATAGCTGGACCATTCAATACATAAACCATTTATAGAAAAATCAATACATGCATTCATCCATTATCCCATTTCAGTGCACAAAGTATGAAAAAAATTATCAGAACCAAATGACGTGATGTGACTGTTGAAAGGGGTGCCTATTTCCACTCAACCATAGGCTCAATCACTCCTAAAGGATTTACCATTTCCCACCCCCGAGCTATACCACAATTCTATGAGAGAGAATTATTTCTTCTGACTTAGAAAAAGTTAGGGACAAAGGTTAATCTCCTCCTCCCACAGGATCTTGGCAATGGGTTCTCTCTATACCAAGCAAGGAGGCCTTCTTGAGTACTTCCTTAGTCACTCAGCACCCTCATTTATCAGCTTGTATCATAACCCTGCTAGCCACATACTACAACCATAACTCATTATTCTTTTCAGTTCTTCCTCGAACTTGATAGATTAGGTTCTCTTCTTTGCTTCTCTATGAATGTATTCCTCTACCCACCATGCCTTCCTTTCTTTCTTTCCTCGACAATATTTTGTGTGGCGCAGATTCCCAGTCTGTGGTCAGGTCTGAAATCCTTTCATATGGGTGCTCTGCCACATCCCCTCATTAACTCTTGAGGAGGTCTTCCCACCTACCAGCCTGACTGTAATTCATTCATGGGTTAGAGGAATGTTCTGGTCCTGATCAATTAAATCTAGCAAGGTACTAGTTTGGTGAGGGTTATCTCAACAATTCCTAGTTCCCCGCACCATCTTTTTCATAGCATTCGTGGTCTATCTTGGAAAACCATCACTTTCAACAATCATGCAACACTTTTCCATTTCTATTAATAACAGAAATTACATTCCTTGACCTTTTATACAAAGGTTCATCAAATCAAACATTGACACATATCTAGTTTTCCATAATATCTTGGCCAATATACTTATATTTACAAATTGGGGGAAACAAGGGTGTTACACTAGCTAATCAGTATAGAATCTATCCTAAAGTCTATTTGGAGTAGGTTGAATTCAACATTGAATGGGTGAATACTAAGGAATATTTTGAGGTGATTGAGATCATGGATGACTCATATCCCTACCCTACACTACTTGGTATCAACTAGACAATTGACCAAAATCCCATGTTGAATTTGAAGAAAATACACCTATCTTTTGAGATAGACACTTTGTGCATGATCACACCATTAAATATGAATGAAGTTCACCCATATAAGGAGATTCTGAGCAAGGATGTGTAGAGATCCATTATTGAATACATATATCAAATCACAAAGAGGAGAGAGGATTACATCAATCCCACAATGGATGGAGAGATGATCTAGAGAAACATGAAGTCAAATGATACTAATCTAGAAGATTATATGGAGACATGGGAGAATATATACATCATGCATCATGGTGGGAATCGCATCGCGAACATATACATGAATGGGTTGAATTAGTACACTCAATTAAGGAAAGGTTTAGGTTGCGGGTCGATATCCAGAAATATATGTGTTTCTACTAGAGGTGTTCGTTGTCCCATTAAAATCTAAATGCATGAATGATCCAACCAAAAATCAAGTCCTCTACACTAGTAGGAATTTTTGTACCTCACATTCCTCCAACTATCATTGATCCAATAGAGAGGTGACATAGGCTTGAGGTTGAAACTAGTTTAGGATTGGGAGGACAAAAAATTCCCCCATTTCCATCCATGACTACTAAAGATCCTCCATGGCAAGGACCAAGGAACTGGATTTTCATAAAGAAGCATTGTGACCCACCAGGGATTGACGCGACAGGTTAACATCTTGGGTGAAAACACTCAGATTTTCAGTAGCCATCCATGTCGCCCCCAAAAAATAAGACTTGGTGCATCTATAGATTATTCAACATCACAATTAATATTAGTCAGCGTAGACACTTTGGTGTAGTAAAGGAAGACAAGTCTCGTTGTACCCTCAAAAATATTTGGCACATTTTGGTAAAAATCAATATGTAAATGCCATCATTTGCTACAAGTTTTTTCCGATTTGGAAAGAGTGCAAACTTTATCAATTTGAAAGGATGAAAGAACAGGATGAGGGGTGTGGATAAATAATCTAAAAATCCTAGGTGACTTCGATGAAAAGAATTCGACTTAACTAAGGATGAACTTGACCTTATGTAGGTTCCCATAGAAAACCTACATAATTTTATGTCTACAATCATCATTGAACTTAGGGATAGGCACCAGATTCTCAATCAGGCACATGAACAACAACGACAACAAAACGAACAGAAATTAACAACCCATAAGGATACCCAAGTGTGACATCATCAATAAGTGATGGCGCGACATGAAGTAGAGGTTACATGGTAGGATATTCAAGCTCTTCATCTTGCCAAAGCTACTGCACATGTGAATACCAAAGTGCAACACACGGTTGTGCTATCTAGTCGTGAATAAATCCTTGATGCCTTCAAGGAGGCATACTCACAAGTATGCTTGTCAGGGAGTAATCAAATTAATCTATATGCATGTCTAAAACTTCAAGCATTCATAAAGCACATCCAGATATTGGAGTCACAAAACCTTGAGCTTCGCACATGGCTCCAATGATATACTCTATAAGATCCAAAATTGAAAAAAAATATCGTGATATCCGAAGAATCACTCCAAAGTGGCTAGGTGCGGGTAAAGGATTTTTTAGGGTTGGTTGAGTGCATATTTATAGTATGGAATCACCTCTATAAACCCCTAATTGATCCGTAGGATCTTTTAATGACTATGGTTGAGTTTTAAATTGCATGTGTTAATTAACCCTTTTAAGAAGCTTAATGAAAGAATGAGGAAAAGAGAGGAATTATGAAAGCCATATACACATATGTATATCTGAAATGAAATAATAAACAGCAAACCATAACATGAGAATTGATAACGGAGTTCGGCACAACGTTGCCTACGTCTCCGGGCCTTTGTCTCTATGGGGGAGGCTTCCTTATTTCTGTTCAAAAGCTCAAAACTACATCGCAGCAGTGTCGATTGGCTATAATACTGGTCTGGTCATGTTCTTCCAGATCTCTAGAACCTACCAAAGAAAATGGCACGCAAAACGGATGTCCGGAGCTCCCAAAATGCCCCGCAAGCGTCTGCTCCTCAATAGCTTCCCTGCATAAAAATGGCTTTGGCTTGGCTTCCCTTCAGCATAAATCTTCTCTGACTGTCCTCCATGGCCTCAAACATGCCTGGTTTTTATAGATCTGAAGTTGGTTATCCATCCCCAACTTCCTCCCAAAATTTGGGCTCAAAAAATGCCCAATATCTCCCAAAAATGACCAAAATCCATTAATATCAGGCTGGAATCAAATAAAAAAAATCATAAATATACAACAAAAACCACTTCTATTTAAAATTATGGAATAATCCCTTTAGTCTGTGCACGTGCCCCCTTGGCAGGGTCATATGGGTCCATGTGGCCGAGCGCCAGCCCCTCGGGCTATGCGCTGGCCCTTCCCACTCTCGCCAGCTCCTGGTCTTCGGCGCAACCATAGGACCACGTCTAACAAACTTGTTGGACAACTGAGAGGGGGGGGTGAATCAGTTGTTACCGTGCTTAAACAATTATGCTTCTTTTAAACTCTTTGCTGAAACACTAAATGATGATCACAATAATGCAGGGAAATAAACAATTGCTCATTCAACATCAGTCAC
>ML778159.1:144199-170384 GCA_009831015.1 Picea engelmannii
GTACAAAACTTTCACCATCTCCGACATAGCAAGGAATGTTTTCTGGAACTCTTTCTCATCCTGAGAAATCCCTTCTTCCAATGCCATCTTCTCGCTGTGAGAATATCTCTTTCTCAATCCAATTAATGGATTCTCTGCAACAAACTCGCCTTCACCACGTTGTAGCTTTTCCCTGGTTAACATGCAAAACTCAAATCCAAATGTCAACTAGCTCTGATACCACTTGATCCGCAGGATCTTTTAATGACTATGGTTGAGTTTTAAATTGCATGTGTTAATTAACCCTTTTAAGAAGCTTAATGAAAGAATGAGGAAAAGAGAGGAATTATGATAGCCATATACACATATGAAGATCTGAAATGAAATAATAAACAGAAAACCATAACACGAGAATTGATAACGGAGTTCAGCACAATGTTGCCTACGTCTCTGGGCCTTTGTCTTTGTGGGGGAGGCTTCTTTATTTCTGTTCAAAAGATCAAAAGTACATCGCAGCAATGCCAATTGACTACAAGACTGATCTGGTCATGTTCTTCCAAATCTCTAGAACCCAACAAAGAAAACAACACGCAAAATGGATGTTCAGAGCTCCCAGAAATGGCCCAAGCGTCTGCTCCTCAATAGCTTCCCTGCATAACAATGGCTTTGGCTTCGCTTCCCTTCAGCATAACTTTGCTCTGACTATCCTCCATGGCCTCAAACAGGCCTGGTTTTTATAATTCTGAAGTTGGTTATCCATCCCCAACTTCCTCCCAAAATTTGGGCTCCAAAAATGCCCAATATCTCCCAAAAATGACCAAAAGCCATTAATATCAGGCTGAAATCAAATTAAAAAAATCATAACTATACAACAAAAACCACTTTTGTTTAAAATTAAGGAATAATCCCTTTAGTCCATGCGTGCGCCCTCTTGGCAGGGTCATATGGGGCCATGTGGCCGAGCGCTAGCCCCTCGGGCTATTCGCTGGCCCTTCCCACTCTCGCCAGCTCCTGGTCTTCGGCGCAACCATAGGACCACGACTAACAAACTAACCCCTTCCCGCCTCTTTTCGGATCAGGTCCGGGTCATTTGTGACCGCCCAGAAACCAAGGGCCAGGCCCTATCCGCAACATGTCGGGTCATATGGGAGTCGACATATCCGTGGTTGAAACCATGGGTTGGGGCTAAGCCCCAACCCTTTCCACCTCCGATTGATCTTTGACTTCAATTCAAATAGTTTGTTTGTTGTATGGTTAATAAGCACCAACAGTGGCCCGGGTGGTTAGCCCAGTCCTGCCAGTTCATAGCCCAGAGGAGAGGTCGGGGTTTCGACCCCAATGGAGACCATAAACTTTTACATAAATCACGAGCCAACCACAGGGTGCCACGTGGCAGTCCATGACTGGGCCACGTGGGACCTCAACAACCAATCAAAAAGTGCCAAGTGTTGAACGTTGACTCGTCCACGTATCTGCCACGTACCCTGCCACCTATCACTGTACCTACCCAGTCAGCCTACTGACATCATCCCTGCCATGTCAGCTTGTGCCACATGTCGTCTCCAGGAGCTGCCAGGTCATCTGTACGGCCGTACGGCCTGTACAGTCATCCTGCCACGTGGCATTGTACGGAATATACAGTCATCCACTTTTTTTTGCATGTTTGGGTTTTCGGATAGAATGCGATATCTTTCGCATAGGAAGCCTGTTTGATGAAGTAAATATATGGCCAGAATCAGGAAGACGAGACGGACGCAATGGTGCTAGTTTTGTCATATTTCGAGAACTTTCATTTTTGAGCCTTTTCTTAGCCCTGTCAGGCTTCTGGATCCGATTATGGATCACTAATATTATCACCATTGACGAATGTATTTGTGCTACAGAAATAGAGGTTTCCCAGCAGAAGAATAACCTCACTTCCTTACCCTCGAGTGAGCGCCAAGTCACGATGACAACCATTGTAAACAAGATGAGAGAAATCACTATCCCTTGGGTGGAACAATAGACTATCTCTATGATAACTAATGAAGAAAATGATAAGGCCAAAATATTCTATACACATCTTGGAGTAGCATAGGTTACGACCGCCTCTATGCTTGAGAAAATGAAACTCATTAACCTTCAGGATCCAAAATTCACAGTTGACGATGTTGATTAGGTGGTCCATCTCACTTAGCAATTGCACACAAAGTTGGATGAGGTTGATAGCCAATTTCGGTAGTTCATCCAAGAGCTCATGAAGATGGTCCTATCCATTGTTGCAGTCACACCATGAACAATTCCATTGGCTCAAGGATGACTCAAATAATATTGTTGAGGACATGTTGGCACCCAAATATTTGGGTTAGGTTGCATGTGTACACATATCATACTTGCACGCACATATCAGCAGTTGCACGATGGATGGAATAAGAAACACATGCCACTTGAAGTTTGTAATATTCCTGACTTGGCTAGTCTCGGAAATACTGCTAATCTAATATGTCTATTGCAGATAATTCATTTTTCGAGCATATAAATATTCATATAGATAATAAATGTGACAAAACACTGCAAATCTTGTATTATGATATCTCGGTGAGTCCAATGTTGAATGTAGTTGAGTAAAATAAATCACTTGCCTAGATCAAATGACAAAAGGATCTTAGCTAGAATACATTAGAAACTAAAACAATAATACCCAATACTAGAAAAATGTTTTGGAATGCAATGGATGGGATGAAGATCTATTGCAAGCTATGGCAGCTCGCACAGTAACTGTTGCAAGTCTAGAATTTTTTCCTTGGTGGCTAAACCTCTTGGAATTGCCTGGAAATTGTCCCAAATGGTGCGCCCTACTCTACCTCTCAGTCATGGTGACTGAGCGACCCCTCTGTTGGTGTGTATGGACCCCAGATGGATCGCTTTAGGGAATGCACCCCTCTACTACTAGAAAAATGCGCCCTAGAGATGTCACTCTCAGAATCAGCTGGTAAGTGTCTCAAACTGATCGTCTTGGTCTACTGTGAAATGGGTCGGAAGGGTTTTCATGGATCTGAAATTATGATCATTCAGGAACCCCAAATGTGTCCTCCCAAAGTGTCACACTCCCAATGTCTATAAAGGTTCCACAGATGATTCCTCCATCGGAATATGACGAGGAACCAAGAAAAATATGCGCCTAGCCTACCTCTCAACTGGGTCGGAGGGGAATCTTTGAACTCTCCTTGAATGGGACAAGTCAATCCACTAAACCTCCTCAGAAGTTGTGCCCTCTCCCTGAAAATTTGTGCCCCTACTGTTGAAGACTGATGGAAGACCTTTGTGATCTCCTCAATGATTAGGGTGTGTCTCTCAATGTTGAAATTAGCCACTGGTGTATTCCTCCTGGAATCCACTGGGCTACCTCTCCTAAGATGTGCCTCTCTCCTCAATGACAAGTCAAAGTATGCATAATGATGAATTAGGTCATTGAACCTTCTCTTATAGCTTCCCAAAACCCTAATTCATTGTTGACTTCTAATTTTAGCTCATTTGTTCTATGTTTAGCTCAAATTGGCTTAAAAACTCTCTTAGCCACTTTTAGCTCAATGCAACTTTCTGATTATAACACCTTTGACTAGAATGACCTCTACTAACCCTGTTTACCCCTGTATGGCACTGAATATAGTCTAATGGGGATGGTTAGACCATTTATCCTCCTCTCTGGAGATCCTATTTGGAAAGTGACATTACAGTCTTCCCTTCTTGAAATTGCTTGTCCTCAAGAAATACCAATCCAAGGTGCTACAACACCTGATCACTCTCCCAATTAGAATCCTCTATTGGAATCCCTCTCCATCTGATCAAACACTCTCTGATGACCCTACTCCTTAGTTTCACTTCAAAAACTCCAGTACCTCCTCTGGAACCAACTCCAGTTGTCCCTCCTCATCCAATGGGGGAATCTCCTCTGATATGTTGATGAATTTTCCCACCGCCTTCTTGAGGCACGATACGTGGAACATATTATGAATCTTTCTCCCCTGTAGAACCTCTAGCTCATAGGAAACCTTTCCTATTCGACGCATGATCCTGTAAGATCCATAAAATATGGGCTTGAGTTTCTCAGCCCCACTCTTCTTCAAAGATGACTGTCTATAAGGTTGGAGTCTCAAAAATACAAAATCCCCAACCTCAAAGCTATGCTCTATCCTATTCTTGTCCACACTCATCCTTTGTCGATTTTGTGTCGTTTACAAGTTCTCTTTTAGTACTTTGATAATCTCCTAACTTTTAATGATGTAATCCTTGGCCTTGGGAGCTATGCTCTCCCCAAAAACCAAGTCTACCAAAGTGGGGGAATCATACCCGTAAAATGCTCGGAAGGGTGTCATACCAATGGACATGTGAAAAGTGGTGTTGTAGCAATTCTCTCCTAAATGTAGCCAACGGACCCATGTTCTCTGTTGTCCACCAACATAGTTCCTCAAATACCCTTCAACCCACTTGTTGAAAATATCTATCTTCCCATATATTTTAGGGTGATGTATGGTGTTGGCTGTCAAATCTTTCCCCACCAATATAAACAAATCCCTCCAGAATATCCCAATAAACCAACTATCCCTATCACTGATGATGTTCCTCGGAAACCCATGAAGTCTGAAGACCTCTATGAAGAATAAATCGGCTACCTAAACTTCGTTGAACTCTGTTGGTATGGAATAGAAGTGAGAAAAATTGGTCAATTTGTCGACCACTACATAAATATAGTCCTTACCCTGGACCTTGGGTAGGCCTGTGATGAAGTCCATCGATATGCTCTCCCATTTTTGCTCCGGAATTGGGAGTGGATGAAGTAGCCCTGTTGGAAGTGTATGCTCTTACTTATTATTATAACAAGTCACACACTCACTGATGTACCTCATAACATATTGTTTGAGGCCCTTCCATAAGAACCTCTCCCTGATGTTCCTGTAGGTTTTGAAAAAACCCTGATGGCATGATAGAGGTGAATTGTGAACTGCTGCGAGGATTTTCTTCTTGAGCCCTAAATCTGGGACTAAGTAGACTCTATATTTGTATAATATGACATCGTCAATGACCCTGTACCTATCATCCTGAATCTATCCATCCAGAATCTCACAAGCGAACCGATTCTTGGAATATTCCACTAACAAGTGGGATTTCCAATCCACTAAAATATCCATCAAATAACATGTCGCAGGTATCCTAGATAGCCCATTGGCCACAATTTTATTCTTCCCCTTGACATATTCTATGTTGAATTCGAATGCCTCTACTTTTGTCACCCATTTATGTTGTCTCTCACTCAGGTCCTTTTGCTCAAGGAAATACTTCAAGCTGTTGTGATCTGTTTTGACCACGAATTTGCTACCCACCAAATATTGTTTGAATTTGGTCAAGGTATGCATGATTTCTAGCATTTCATTTTCATATATGGAGAACAACCTATCAGGCCGACTGAGCTCCTTCTCTCGAATAAAATTGGGTGTCCTCCCTGCATCAAAATTTCCCCAATACCCTCACTGTATGCATCACACTCTAATACAAATGACAAAGTGAAGTCTGGTAATTCTAACATTGGACATGTGCCCATGACTTCCTTCATGTGATTGAAGTCTTAATGTGACTCATTGGTCCACATGAAATCCCCATGCTTGGTGAGATCTGTCAATGGTGCTCCAAAATGATAAAAATCCCAGACAAACCGCCTATAATAGCTACATAAATTGAAGAAGCTCCTCAACTTTGTCATGTTATTGGGCATTGGCTAATCCATAATGGCCATGATCTTCACCTGGTGTACTTGTACCCCCTGTTCATTGATGATGTGTCCCAAGTAAATTAGTTTTGTCATACCAAACTCACACTTGGACTCTTTGGCATTTAGTGACTGGGCCTCCATGATGCTCAAAACCTCATCTAAGTGCCTCATATGCTCCTGCCATGTCTTGTTGTAAACCAAGATGTCGTCAAAGAAAACCAATATTTATTTCCTCAATTGATTCTTGAATATGTGGTTCATGCAAGACTGGAATGTAGTTGGTGCATTGGTTATCACAAATGGCATAACCAGGAACTCGAAATGTCCAAAGTGACACTAAAATGTCATCTTCTCTATGTCCTAATCTCGGATGTTGATATGATGATACCCAAAGTGTAGATCAATCTTCGAGAATAAAAATTCCCCATGCAGTTCATACATCAACTCATCAATGTGAGGGATAAGATACCAGCTCTTTAGTTTTTTCCTTGTTCAAGGCCCGGTAATCAATGCACATCCTCATGGTATAATCCTTCTTCAGAAATAAGACAACTGAAGAGACGAATGGACTGTTGCTTAATTTGATGTGTCCCATCGCTAACAATTACTTAATCGATTTCTCTATATCATCCTTGAACCTCATAGGATGATGATAGGGGGGTTTGATCATAGGTTTGGCCACCTCCTCCAACTCAATGGTGTGCTCAAACCCTCTGCCAAGTGGTCTCCCTAGTTGAATCGAACCAAAAACCTATTGATGTCACTCCAACAAGTTCTTGATATATGTCTGATACTGTTATCGACCCTCTGAATCCTTTCGCATAGTGATCAAGCACTCTATGGAATATGCTACCTCCCCGTGTCTGAATATCCTCTCCATCCTCTTGGCCAAAACTTTCCTAGGTTCTCTTGTTGACATGCCTCTTAGAATAACCCTCTTCCCGTCACTATCTCTGAACCCCATATCCAAGGTTTGGTAATTGGTGGTGATTTTTCCCAAGGTGATCATCCACTGGACTCCCAGTACCACATCTGTGTCAAATAGGTCAACCACATAAAATGTGTCTCTCACTGTGTAGTTTCATAACTTTATCTCCAAGTCTAGAACTCTATATAGACACTCCACTATATGGCCATCTACTACTGCAACATAAAACCCCTCAAACTCCTTTGTTTGAAGTGATTGTCTCGATACTAATGAAGCATCAATGAAGTTGTGGGTGGCCCCACCATCTATCAGGTTGATTTCTTGTTGTCCCTGAATAGTCCATCTGATTTGAAGGGTATCATACCTGGGAACACCAGAAAGGGTTTCTATTACTCCTCCTTTTGTTGTTTTATGTCTATTATCTTGCTCAAGAGGTTGTGGAAATACCTGTGGGTGGGTCCCTGTCGATGTCGGTGGCCTACGGAAAGGCTTCTCCTATGCATGTACTAACTCTTCCTATGAGCTATTGGATCCACTGTTATGCTCCTCCTCCTCACTGCCAACACTATTTGTTGCCACCAAAATATAATGAATCTCTCCCTTTCCCATGCACCTGTGTCCTGGGACCCAAGGGTCCCTGCACTTGAAGCAAAGGTTCTTCCTCATAAGATCTCGCCTCGTCTCATCATCTAGCTTCTCCTTTCCCTTCCATTCTCTCTATAATTTATTCCTATCTCGGTCCTTCTCTAGTATGAAGGGTTTGGAAAAGGGTTTAGTCTTTGGCACTGACTCTACCAAATCTCGAGTGTGTAAGATGGAATCCTACAATGTGTGAGGCATGTATTCCTTCACCCATCCTCTCAAGGGCTTTGTGAGTCCCTCTGTAAATAACATGATCAACTTGGGCTCACATATATCTATCACTGCCACTACTAACCGCTAAAACTCCATGATGAATACCTCTACCATGCCATTTTGTCTCAACTGGGCTAGATCCCTAAACTGGATCTTGGGATCCCTCCTGTCAAACCTATCAATGAGTGTCTCTGTGAAATCTCTGTAGGAGGTGATCTGGCTGTGAACTAATGTCACCAATCCATTATGCCACCACTCGTGTGCCTCACCCACCAAGTGTAGGGTAGTGAAACTAATGGCCTCTGTCTCGCTCATCTGGTTGAGCTTGTAGTATGTGTCTATCTTTTGTACCCAAGCACTAGCGGTCCATTTGGACAATCCATCAAAAGAAGGTATGGTGAGTTTACCAACTTTTCGGATGAAATCAATGTTATGCCCTTGCTATTGTTTTTTTCCTCCTCTTTATGGCTCTTTAGGGAAGTTCTTGAGTCTAAGTAGATAATACTCGACCAGGGTCATGTCCTGATGGAATTCATGGCCCAATGCTGCATACTACCTCCTATACTCTGCAATGTCCTCTGTCTGAGTGGGACGCCTATGTCTTATTGGTTGTTGTGATACTATTGGGGGTGCCCTATAGAAACTGGGGAACAATGTTCTAGGAATCCTACTTGAAGAGGTGTATGTGCGAGTAGGAGACTAGGGTCTACTGCCTACCCCTGAGTTCCCCTGTGTTGCATGCGGGGCTTATGTGCCTGGGGTTCCCACTATAGCTAATCTATCAGTCATTTGTGCCAAGGACTGAGTCATGTTCTATTGATTGACTACCATATTGTTGAGTACCTACATGAAGGTTGCCTCAGGGTCCATGAGGGCCTTACCACTTCCCTCAGGTCTCTCATATCTATCTCCTAACATCCTCTCTACCTCACACTCTGCCCTTCTCTCTGCTTCCCTATGTGCCTCTTCTTATTCCTCTGATATGGGAGGGAAATGGAGGAAATCGGGTCTAGGTCTACTCTCCTGGCATCTGTTGTAAGTGACATATTCATCACCTATGTTCTCACTTCCCTCTGGGTCCTCTGCTGCACTCATCATATTTAGTCACAAGATGGAAGGACTAAAGCTCTGATACCACTATAATATTCCTGACTTGGATAGTCTCAGAAATACTTCTAATATGATATGTATATTGAATATAATTCATTTTTATAGCATATAAATGATCATATAGATAATAAATAAGACAAAAGAATGCAAATCTTATATTATGATATCTCTATGAGTACAATGTCGAATGCGGTTGAGTAAAATAAATCACTCGGCTAGATCAAATGACAAAAGGATATTAGTTGTAATACAATATCAACTCAAACAATAATACTCGATACTAGAAGAATGTTGTGGAATGAAATGGATGGGATGAATATTTGTTGCAGGCTATGGCAGCTCGCACAGTAACTACAACAACTATGGAAAGTTCACCCTGGTGGCTAAACCTATCATAATTTTTTGGAAACTGTCCCAAATGGTGCACCCTACTCTACCTCTCATTCTTGGTGACTGATTGTCCCCTCTGCTAGTGTGTCTGGACCCCAGATGGATCCCCCTCAAGGAATGCGCTCCTCTTCTACTAGAAAAATATGTCCTAGTGATTCCACTGTCGAAATCAGCTGGTAAGTGTCTCAAACTGATCGTCCTAGTCTACTGTGAAATGGGTTCGAATAGTTTCCTTGGATCTGATCTAATGATCGCTCAGGAACCCCGAATGTATCCTCCCAAAGTGTTGCACTCCCAATGTTTGGAAAATACGCCCCAGATGATTCCTTCGTCGAAATCTGACGAGGAACCAGAAAAAATATGTACCTAGCCTGCCTCTCAACTGGGTCGGAGGGAAATATCTGAACTCTCTCTAAATGGGACAAGTCGATCCACTAAACCTCCTAAGAAGTTAAGCCCTCTCCCTGAACAAGTGTGCCCCTGTTGTTGAATCCTATAGAACTGTTGTTAAAGACTAATGGGAGACCCGTGTGATATCCACAGTGACTATGGTGTCTCTCTCAACACCGAAATCATCTACTGGTGTATTCCTCTTGGAATCCACTGAGCTACCTCTCCTGAGATGCACCTCTCTCCTCAATGACAAGTCAAAATCTACATAATGATGAATTAGGTTGTTGAACCTTCTCTTATAGTTGCCCGAAACCCTAATTCGTTGTTGACTTCTAATTTTATCTCATTTGTTCTATTTTTAGCTCAAATTGGATTAAAAATAGCTTTTAGCCACTTTTATCTCAATGTCACTTTCCGACTATAACACCTTTCACTGGAATGACCTCTAGTAACTTTGTTTACCCGTGTTTGGCCTTGGCTAGAGTCTAACGGGGTTGTTTAGACCATTTATCCTACTCTCTAGAGCTCCTATTTGGAAAGGGACATTACAAAGTTTTATACTGCGTGCAAAATATCAAAAAGATATCACACTCAAACCGAGTTAGAAGAAGATCGTAGGGAATCTTCCCGAATAATTAACCCAGACAATATGAGAGATTGTGGGACGGATGATGGATGAGTTGGCAAGTTCATTAGGAATGCCATGCTCCAAAGATGTTACGTGGACTGCATGCAGATGAAAAAATCTTTTGGAATTGATGATCACTAGATCAAGTGGAGCAGAGAAGACAGGGACAGAGCACCAAAGCAAGAAGAGAGAGTGAAGAGGAGAAACATCTAGCAGAGGTCTACAAGAAGGCATTCCGAGTTTTGCATTGTTTTGTCTGCATTTTGTTACAGTTTTTTTATGATTATGGAAAGAGTCATGTATAGATTTTGTAATGGAGTATGTTGAGTAGGGTAGAGTTTGAATAGAGAGCACATAGTTCATTGTAATGCATAAATTTTAGAATGGATCGGATCATAGAGCACAATTCCCTTCATAATGTGGATATGTGGATGTATGCATTCTAATCTTTAATGGAGATAATATAAAGCTATAATTATCTCTGTCACTTGATGTGTTTGTTCTGAGTTTAATGGATGATTATGTTAATGGTATATGTTGTTAGTTTGTTAATGAAGTATGATTGAATCATTGAATGAATGATAGCCCGAGTGACTTCCTTGTCTGATTTATCCCTTCATATTTGACAGAAGACCAGATGGTCTCTGTGATTCTCAAGGCATCTTAGGTGAGACCTTCTTCGGTCCTTGACTGAAGATTGATATGCCAACACCTTGGGGTTTTGTTGGTCAACTTTGGATGAACCTTGGGTTATCAAACCCTCAGTGTTAGGAAGGATGCACATAAATGAGCCAATAAATTGTATGGGATTGTGTATATGTAGTATAATGTATATAGGTCATAGTTATATGATATACATTAATATTATATAGAATGGTAATTGTTAATTGGGTTTAGTTCAAGTGGTTGGGAGGAATGATTGTTATCTTTTCCACCCAAGTTCAATTCTCATTAACAATATGTTGAGTTTTTAATGAGTATATTGTTGTCATAACATAAAGTCTTATTTCGATAAAACCTTGAGATTTTGCAAAATCTAGTTTGCTATGAATACCATCTCAAAAATGATATATAATATTGATATAAATATATATAGATATATGTGATTTAGGTTGTATGTTTAAGTAGGGTGTAGTGTAAGTAAATTTTGATTAGATGTGTATGTTGTAATAAATGAATATATGGTATATTATAACATACACATCTAATCAACATTTACTTACACTACACCCTACTTAAACACACTATACCATTTTTTGTATAACTTGTATTGTGCATGTATGGAGATGTTAAAAATGAAAATTTATATAATGTATAGATGATATTTCGTATAGCTTGTAGTGTGTACGTATGGAGATGTTAAAAAACAAAATTGATATAATGTATAGATGATATTGGGTGTGCATGTATGGAGATGTTAAAAATGAAAATTTATATAATGTATAGATGATATTTCGTATAGCTTGTAGTGTGTACGTATGGAGATGTTAAAAAACAAAATTGATATAATGTATAGATGATATTGGGTGTGAGAGAGAGTGTTCCTATTTAAAAAAAAAGTAATTATAATGTATGGATTAGGGAATGTATATGTATGTATAATGATGAAAATGTAGATATGTGTTATATATTATGATGCATATGTATGTATAATAATGAAAATGTATATATGATGAGGTAGATATGTGTAATATTATGTATATTATAGTATACATATGTATATTATAGGTAATAGTAATGTATATAAATATGTTGTATGTATTAAATTATGTAAACACTATGGTATGATATCTACATATATACAATATATATGTATAGCCTAAGATTGTATATGTATAAGTAATGTTGGTAAAATTATTACTATGATATGAAATCTAGATATATACAATATATATCTATAGGCTATAAGACTGTATATGTATAAGTAGATGCAGTTAAAATTATTAAATAAGGAAAAATATATATTGATTTTTATCGTATAGAAGTTTTATATCGGAACTTTGTATTTGCATGGAGAAGATCTTTCTTATTATGGCTTGTAGATACTTGGTTTCATAGACAAAAAGGATAAAGGGATAAGGTTTAGATAAAGGAAAAAAACATCCAAAAAAAACTCGTAACATTGATTTTAATAAATTTATCGAGATCATCTTCTGAAATTAGTGAAATCAAATTAATTAGAGCATTAGTGGAATGATTTCGCAACTTATGTAGGATATAGGATAGCTTAATACAAAAGATAACTTAGTATAAAAGTGAAATCAAATTAATTAGAGCAATAGTGGAATGATTTCGCAACTTATGTAGGATAGCTCAATATTTAGTATAAAAGTGAAATCAAATTAATTAGAGCAACAGTGGAATGATTTCGCAACTTCTATCGAATAACTTAGTATAAAAGATAGCTTCAAGATTCTTTGTTGCATTTCATGTGCATGACTTTAATTTATAAGGAAAATATCCTTCTAGAAGATAATATCAATATTTTCCTTAGCCTTTGATACACTAATTTCTGGTGTAATTTTTTACAAATTTCAAGGATATCACTTTTCAACCATAATTTGTGGTGTAATTTTTTTACAAATTTCAAAGACATCACTTTCAAACCAGGGAAGAATAGTAATATAAAGAATTAACAAATTATTGGCTAGATTTTGATGAAATTTGTGAAATTAATGGTAATTAATCATTAGAATATTTAAGGAATGTAGATTTTTACAATTCTTCGTAATGTTAATTTTGTAATTTTAGAAATAAATTGTGTATGGAGCTTTTGAAACATCTAACGTTTCAAGTGGACACTTCACCCATCATCAGGGACTGATGAAGCAATAAGTATGAAAAGAGTGTTGGGGTAGGCGGTAAATAAAGGTGAAGATAATATGACTGTTAGGGAAAATGATAGACATAGTCGTTATAAATTAGTCGTTGTGAAAGAAGAATATCAATCTATTTGACATCTTAGTAATAACTGTGACATCATTATCTTAAAATCCGACAAAGTTAATGCCATTGTCATCATGAATACCTCAGACCATTAATCCAAACTTCTAAACCTCATCTCCTCTTCTTCTTCCACGAATCCTGGCCTCAACACCCTATTACTCTTATTGTGTCATACACGAAGCTCTTGAAATAAAAAAAAATCCTAACAATTTTAACCATGAAGACGAGTATAAACTTAGCCAATCCTCAAAACCTGTCATTCATCACATCTGGCAATCAAACTAAACTTTCTTATGGATTTCCTGTGCCACCCTTTCCTCGTTCGTTCCTACGCAACCCCCTCGCCCCCCCCACCTTTGTTAGATATTATTGTCAATCCAATCTCTAATCAATCATTTTTATCATTCCAAATCCATAATTTTCAATTTAATCATCCCAAATCCATGATTTTCAATTATTCTCCTTCCTAGCCTCTAATTAATTCTAATTATTATATAATTAGTATTAATGATATAATTTAATTAACATTAATCATAATATAATTAATAATTAATAATTATTATTAACTAATCATTCTTTTAAATTTATTTTTCAATTTTTCCTCTATTCACACATTCTCTTCTTTAACTAATTTTCTACCTTCCTAAATCCTTTCTCTTCTTTAACAGATTTTCCACCTTCCTAAATCTGTTAATTTTTAATTTTTTTTTTTTGTCCTCAATACCTAAACTCTAACTAATTTCAATAATTAATTATTCTTAATTATATTATTTTTTAACAATTATTATTGATTAAGTTTAACCTTTTATACATTAATTAATAATAACAAAAATGCTTTTTTTTTCAATTATATTTCAATTTCTAGCTTCTAACTAATTTCAATTAAATTATTATTATTATTTATATTATTATTTAATAATTATTAATACTTATTAATAACTATATTATTTTTTAATATTTATTATTTATTAACTATTCTCTTAGCTTTAAAATTATCCTTTATTATATACTTTTACTTTATTAATAATAATAAAATAACTTTTTTTTGTCATATTATCTTCACCTTTATTTACCCCCTAGCCCATCACTTTTTTCATATTTATTGCTTCAACAATTCTTGATGATGGGTGGAGTGTCCACTCGAAATTTTGGACGTTTCAAAAACTTCATACACAGTTTATTTTCATAATTACAAAATTAACATTAGAATATTGATTAATTTGTTAATTAATTTGTTTTCATTATTAACCATAAATAATAAGTCATGTAAATTAAAACAATGTATAAAATTTGAAAAATTAAAATAATTCATATTGACTAATTGTTAGGCTATTCTTAAAAATTCAAATGAGAAGATTTAGCTTGAACTTGAACCTAGCACATCTATGAAAGACATCAAACCAAGATCTAAGGTGACTTGATTTAAGTTTCTAGTTATTTGAAATTTTTGTTTATTTGTTCTTACATGCATAATTGAATTTAGATGTTTCAATGAACTTAGACTAAAAATGTGTTAACAATTCTCATTTTGATACTCTTATCATATTAGTGTCTGCATAATTGAATTTAGATGTTTCAATGAACTTAGACTAAAAATGTGTTAACAATTTTCATTTTGATACTCTTATCATATTAGTGTTTGTGATGATGTTGACTATTGATTCTTGTTAATATTGATAATTTGAAGATGCTAGTGATATTGACTAATCAATATTAATAATTTGAAGATGTTAGTGATATTGACTTATTGTTGATGTTGAAAATATTGATTTGGTGACATTTAATTTGATGTTGATTTCTTGAAAGTTATGGTGCTTTGATGATTCAATAATTTTAATTTAATGCCTTTTATTTCTTAATTTTCTTTAATATAGGTGCACTTCATGTTTAGCATAATGGTTGATAATGTTGCTTAAATTGTTTCGATGATATAAGGGGTCAATGTTAGTTTGATGTTGTTGATATCGATTTGATGACTTGTTGATGGCTATGATAATACTAACCATTATATGTTAATACTCTTAATTAACTAATGTTATTGATGTTTTTGCTAGTATTAGTTGATTGGTGATGATTCGGTGATGATGGCATATTATTGATTTTTTAAAGAGAATATTTAATTAATGATGATGGTATGAACATAGTTACCAACTTTATGAGAACTCTAACTCTAAAAACTCACATCTTTGTGTTAAGAACACAATCTTTGAATTGAAAAGTATTGCTACCAATAACACCTTTTTTTCTTCGGGGTCAAGATTACCACCTTTTACAACCATGGTCTTAACAACCTTATAATGTTCCCAACAAAAACCTTAAAATTGACCCCCGAATCAAAAAGTGGCACTGATAATAGTATTGTTTTTTTCAGGGGTCAAAATTACAACTTCTTTGAAAGGATGACCTTAACAACTTGTAACATTGCAAAAAAAGGATTAAAATCATTTCCACGATCAAAAAATGGTGCTCCCAATAGCATCATCTTTTTTCTTAGGGTCAAAATTGTAAATTTTTTGAGACCTGTGGCCTTGCCAACTAGTACTCTTACAACCAAAATATTAAAATCAACCCCTGAATCAGAAAGAGGTGCTACCAGTAGCACCTCACCCTCATTTTTTGAGCTAAATATTGTAGCATTATTTAAACCATTGATGAAAAACCTTGCATTGTTACTAACAAAATCATTAAAAGTCATTTAAAAGGAGAAATAACCGAGAATGAGAAAAAAAAAAATGGGAAAAAATTAAAAGAATAACGCATGTTTTTTTACATAAAATATTAAACTATTTTTTTATAAAATTCTTTTTAATTGAGAAAAGAAACACTTGATTTAAAAAATAAAATTATATTAAAAAAAACAACTTACTCCCATTGCTAAAAAAAAATTAACAGTTAAAAAAAATCCATATATATATATATATATAATAATAATATTTTTTTTTAAATTACAATTAAAAAAAAATTACAAAAGGAAAAAAAAAAAAAACATTTATAAAAAAACATCGAGACTCTTTCTAATATTAGTTCCATAAGTTGCTTCTGCATTGGTGTCTTTCGTCACTCATCACTTCTCTCTATTTCTTTGACTGGATTTCCCTTCTCTTCTTCTCCCAGAAGCCTTTCTTTCATTTATTTCCTCTTAACCACTTTCTTTTTTTTTTGTTAGCTAAATATCCCTAACTTGTGGGATTGACCTGTGGCTAAGATGCCATGACCCAAGGGCATCTAAGTCATCAAAATCACCCAGGGATCGCACCCATCCTAGACTGCACCAATGCTTAACATGGCCAGATTTGAAGTGTCCCTAGAGGTTTTGAACCGGTGACTTCACTGTTGGACACAATGGTACGATATTGCCATTGATGTCAAGAGGGTGCAGAAGAATCCAGTATAAATCCAAATCTCAGAAGGAAGAATGTTAATCGGAGATCAGAAGAGATGAGGCACAGGAGTTGTTCATTCTTATTTCAGGACAATCCAATATCATTAGATCAAAGTGAAGTCATAGGTTGGGAAGGATTAAATCTCAACCGTTAGATTTGAAGCGGGAGATTTAGATGATCTCACTAGCCGTTAGATCAAGAAGGGACTACAGAGGAATTCTCAACCATTCGATCGATTTTAATTGAAGGATAGTGCAAGCCACAATATCCTAGAGTCTCAGATTAAAATAACTCATGCACACTGTTGATCTAAGATATCCTTGGGAGCAACACGATTTGATGGATCAGGTGGTCAACTCTAGCACTAACCACTCCAAAAAAAAGGAGCCTAGAACATGTAAGTTTACCTGAAGGTCGAAAGCCCTGAAGTCATGAACTTTCATCAACCGTTGATCTAGAGTGAAATATTGGAACCTTCAGATCACACTAAGGAAATAAGATGGTCAACTATGGAATTGACCACTCCAACGAAAAGGATTCTAAAAAAGGTAAGTTTAACTGAAGATTGAAGCCCCAGAATCACAAACTCTCATTGACCATTGGATCAGGAAATCCCGTAAACCGTTGATCTAGAGTGAAAAATGTCAGAGCACGCTAAGAAATAAAGTGGTCAACTCTGGCCTTGACCAACTATGGCAATAAGTAGCTCAGATAAACCAAGAACTCCCAAACCCCAAATTTTTGAAATAATCAAAGGTCGTAGGATCAAGACAGTTGAAAATTTGCAGTGGTAGATCTATTCTACAATTTGGAAATAATCGAAGGATGGTGTAAAAAGTGTCAAAACTCTCGAAGCCTTGAAGTAAGACATGTGGCAAAAGAAAAATATGACACATGGCCCAATCAGCTGGTGAGAAGTGTCAAGGTATAGTTGGCACATTAGGTATATGAAAGTCATGAATCAAGGTGACAAGTGGAAGACACTCAGCCAGTGTCACATCAATAGTGATGTCAGCAACCACGTCACTCTGGGACTACATCCTCTAGGTATATTCATCTTCTTCTACCAATTAAAATACCCAAAGCGCTGAAGGCCGAAATTAACGCTGGTCGTGGAAGGATAAAGTAAGCATGAATCATGAAGTAGCGCTAAATGTTGATCTACTTCAGAAGGTCTCTCAATTTGTTCGAAGCCTCTGGACAAGATAGGATCGTCCATCTAATGGAAGATTAAATATTGATCGTTCGATCTATTAGTGAATACAGTATACTCACTTTGGTGAAATTTACTCTGAAAGAATTGGAAGACTGCTAAGTCCCGAGTCTTGAAACACCGAAGTCTCGAAGTAAATGAGAACCATCCATCTCAAACGTGCAAATAAAACGTGATTGTCAATCTTGATAAGTGATTAAGCACTCATTTGGATTAGCACTTAGTCACCTCCTATGGTCATATGGAATAGAGGTCTTGAAAGTGCATCTGTGCAAATTTTAACATACAAAGGAGGAATTTCTATTGTGAGGAAAAAAGTTTGAACCAGATAGGATTTGGATTATGTCCTAATTTATATTAAGTGATCACATACATCCAATGAATTGGAAATCTAATCGAAAAGATCAAATATGATCTGTTGGAGAAATGTGGACGTAGCAGAATATTAATAAGGAAATAAAAGGCATGGGATCGAGTTAAAATAAATTGATCCATACCTGTGATCGATTTATGAAAATTCCTCTTACTAAATTGAAAAGATTGCATGATAATGTGTGAATAATAATAGAGGAAGATATTAATTCTAAATTAAAAGACAAATGTTATTACTATTAATCTAAATGAAGAGGTGCAATGATCCAAACAAAGGGACACAATGCTTCAACTCTCACACCAGTTGGAAGACTATAAAAGCAAGAAAGAACAGTGAAGAAGAAGTGTCTCTTTAGTGCAGATTAGAACACCAAAGCAGAAGCAGAGTGCAAAGAAGAAGAATTGATGATACTTATGCAGTGAGGGTGGAAGGGAGGAGTAAGGAAGGATTCATATCCTTTACTAAGCAAAGTGTGAATAAAATGGAGTTGGTTATTCCTAGGGTTGGTGCCCTAAAGACAAGGGAGTTGGTGCTTCCTAGGGTTGGTTCCCTAAAGACAAGGGAGTTGGTGATTCCTATGGTTTTTGCCCTGAATAAGGGGATTTGTGTCTTCTAGAGTTGGACCTTGGTGCTCTAAAAAGGATCAGTGTACATCATTATCTCAGATTATTCTTTGTAAAACCTTCTAATTCATGTTAATTATATTTATATAATTGAATTTAAATACAAATCCATTGTCAATCTTTGTGGTGATTAATAAAACAACAAAGTAATTGATAATTGTTTAAAAAGAGGTAATAGTGATTCACCTCCCCCCCCCTCTCAGTATTTCCAACAATTGGTATCAGAGTGAGTACCTTTAGCACAGTCTAATAACTGGAAGGTAGATCCTGAAAGAAATGGATTAGCAAGAGGGAATGTCTTCCAACAAAGCACCATTGTTTAACGAAGGTGGTTATGCTCTCTGGAAAATAAGAAGGAAAAGCTACCTGTTGGTTCTTAGTTTTGAGAAATTTTCTTTGATGACTCACCAAAATGACTAACTAATCCTAGTCATCTTCTAGTGTTAGCCAAGATACTTGAAAAAGGCGTTGTTAGTCTAGGGAATAACAAGGCCAACGCATAAAATATACTTTTAGTAGAAAATATTAAGCCTAATATCCTAAGTGTAAGTCAAACATGTGATCAAGGTCACTTACTTACCTTTTATTCTCATAAATGTGAGAGAATAAGAGAAGATACAGGGAAACTAGTGGTAGTTGCACCAAGAACATCCAACAATGTGTACATCCTTGACATGGAAGGAGAGGGGAAATGTTGTTTAGGTCAAGAAGATGAAAGTTTGTTATGGAATAGAGGGTTGGGACATATAATCTTTGAAAACTTAATCAAAGCCAATAAGAAGGAGCCAGTAAACGATATGCCAAATATTATAAAGCCTTCAAATCCTATTTGTAAACATTGTCAAATAGGGAAGCAAACAAGAGTTCGATTCAAAACAAAAGATCATTTCACAAAAAAACCATTAGAACTTATTCACATAGATCTATGTGGACCTACCAAAACTAAAAGTATTTATGGTGAACATTATTTTATGTTTATCATTTATGATTACACAATATTGACCTGGGTATACTTTCTAAGAGAAAAATAAGAAGTCTTTGAGAAGTTTAAAATGTACAAAGACCTTGTAGAGAATGAAACAGATCTCAAAATTAAATGTCTGAGATCAAACAATGGAGGAGAATTCACCTCTAAAGAGTTCATTCAATTTTGTGACAATCATGGTATCAAAAGAGAATTTTCCTCTCCTAGGACTCCTCAACGGAATGGAGTGGTAGTGTAATATACCTCAATTTTGACCAAAAAAAAATTAAAAATCTTCTCCGGAACTTTAATCCTAATTAACTCAATAGATTCATTCTAAGGGTAAAATGATCGTTTTTTCTAGGATTAAACTCTGATAAGTTTCTTATACTATGGTTACCCATTTTAATTAGCCAACATATAGGTGTCCAGGTCATGCTAAGATAACCATCCATTACTCTAACATTTTTGTAAGTCCTAAGCTTCTAAACATTTATACCTGTCATACTATACAGAACTTGGACTATGGAGGACTTAGGATTCATGATCCCAAAATTATTTCTTATGCAAAATAAATCTAAGTGTGGAGAGGAACAAGGATTTGTGATTGACGATATTGAGAAATCATTCCAAATGTTGTCTCTCAGAGCAGAAGATCCGTTGGATCAGAACCTCTGCGTGGTATCGCATATCGAGGGTTCACAGGTTGGAAGCATTTCTTTTCTACTACAGAAGTCGCGAAGTGCCGAGTGCCGAGGGCTCGTGCGACACATGGCACATCTGTTAGGTGGGGACCACGCGATTGATAGGTGGCGCAAACATACAGAATATAGAAAAGGCGGAAGTAGGCAATAGGTGGTGTACACGCGTCACCTTGGAAGGAGTCAACCCATCACTGACTTATCGTGCTTCAGGGTTTCGCAAAGGAGGATCATGAGGGTTCAACACTCCAACTCGTGAAGTCGCGAGTTGCAAGTAGTGCTAGTGTTTAGCCTAGCCCATGGTTATATGTAGCAGGCGCTAGTGAGGAGGAACCATACCCGTATCACATCTCGGGTATCGGAGGTTTGGAGTGCAAGAAGACTCGAGGGTCTTCGACTCACGAACTCGTGAGTCATGAAAGGCGCTTGCATTAAGGCCTTGTTTATGGTCATATCACAAAGGATTTTTCATGGATGGCTTGTGGATTGTGTAAATTGAGGTTCCAATAGGGACTCGAGGGAGTCTTTTCAGCTCAAAGAGAATTTAAAACAATCCTAAGTGGATCTCGACCATCTTTTTCATGGGAAAGGTACTCGGGTTCCTTAACACAAACCCTTCAGGATTTAATCATTCCTGATGCAAAGGTCAAAGTTTTTCCTCGATTTGTAATTGTAATGTACCCAGTTTGAAGTTTGATTCTTTTTTGGCAAGGAAACGATCATTATAATAATCTACCATATAAACTATTTATAATTTCATCAGTTGCGTAGTTTCATACCTACCCTAAATCTGGGTTTGAACTTTTTTTCTATGTTTAATTAATGCAAGATTCAAGACTCTTCTTCTTTGCATGTCGCATAATGAAAGTAGAGTAATACAAAATGATTAAATTCTAACTGTCAACGGTATTCTGATATCCATATAACTTCTTGAAGCAAACCATTTCATTGTACTTTCGATTCTAGCGTTGGATATAATATATAAAAAGCGGTTCCAGATTTTTAACTTTCAATTTCATCGGTATTTAAACATCTAGCATTTCGTTTACATATTGTTGATACATACTATTTATCAGTATATGATTCATATAATACATAAAAAACATATATAATATTAGTTATTTATGTTGTAGATAGTCCACTTCCAGTTTGTTGTGACGCCTATACATTTTCCAAAATAATATATATGTATAATATATAAACATATATATGATCCATAGGATTCATGTTGTCTCGTATTTCTCTTCAATTCCAAGTTATACTAGAAAGGAAGTCTCTGCTAAGTGATTCAATTTTCTGAAATTTAATGACAGAGATACACCTAAATGTTTATATATGTACAGACTTACTCAACTCTGATTATTCATAGATAGATCTGCTTAATATTTCAGTCACAGAAATGAACATATGCTTATAAATAGACCTGTTCCTTTCAAGCACATTTATACACAGATAACCCTAACTAGAATTTTTATTACAGAGTTAAACATATCCTGTAGATGGATCTGTCCTTTCAAGTTCATTTGTATATAGATAGTTTTTCCTAGCATTTTAGTTTCAGGAGGAACCATTCCCAGAATTTAGTCTTTGATTATAAACTTCATACTACGAACAGATGTCATCCATGGAAATTATTTCAACTTAGCACAATTACATGCATAATTTCAAATACACAAATCATTCAAACAAAGCAAGAGAAGATTTACATAGCTGAACCAGTGCGCGGGAAGACAAAGGGAATAGCCATGTTCCTCCCAACCGTAGAATAGGGCAGCCAAAATCACTTGCTCGATTCACCCCCTAGCCTGACCATAAATCCATGAGGGGGAACTTGGAAAACTTCTCCTCAAAAATGTCCTTCAATTCCAACAGATTCCTCTTGCCTCACACTCACTCAATAGTGTTCATAACAGCAAGGAAAAGTCAATAGTCTCATTTCCCAGCATACTTGGCAGCATCCTGCCTCCTCACATATGCTATTTATCAATTTGCCTAGGTCTTTTCCCTCCCTTGGGAATTTTTGCAGCTTTCTAAATCCCTGATTTTCAGGGGCTGCCAACGGCCAAATCATTGATTTGCCACTTGTAATAATCAGCCCAGAGGTACTTCTAACATGTTCCCCACTCATAGAGTTATGGTCAGTTGATTTTAACATGGTTGTTCCATTTGTCCTCCTGAAATCAATATAAATATTCTGTTTTTATACAAGTGTCATAGTCAAATAGTTAGTTGAGTCTAATCAGATCTCTGCCCAACAGTCATAATAATTAATTACAAATATCAAATTTGAAATTCGAAATTGCCATAAATGGCAAAAAATTTCCAAATTCGAATTTACTAAAAACGGAATAAATTTCCAGCAAATTTAAATTTCAAAAATATTTTATTTTTGGGGATGTCACATCCTTTCCCCTTTCAGTAAAACACTGTCCTCAATGTTCATTTCTTTCTTGGAATATGATTGGATGAGATTTCCTCAAATCTCCCTCCAACTCCCAAGTGGCTGATCCAGGTGGATATCGGTGGCCACCCACCTTCTCCAATTGGCCCAAAACATGTTTCTTGCATTTCTGGTAATTTACTATTTTTAGCAGTTTTTTCGGGTCCTGAACTTACGGGGCCATTTGGAGGCCCTAAACGATGCTATTTTTTCTCGAGCGTTGTAGGCCTCGGATATATTTTTCCAATGAGCTATCATATGCCTAAAACGAAGATCGTATGCAAAAGTTACGACCCCGGGGAGTTGATGCACCAACTTACCCAAACGGGGCCCACATGACTTTTGGCGCTTCATCTCCTAGGGTTAGGTTTTTGGATGTCTAGGACTTTTGGCATTCCCGTATATTGTAAAAGGGCCTTCAAAACCTCATTGTAATCATCTTCTTGTGAATGTGAGTAGTCGTCACATCTCTTCTCAGAGATAAGTTGCCACCATTCTATTCTAGCGAGTCTTTCACTCTATATTTTTACAGTCTCTGTACATTTCTCTGATTAATAGAAATAATGTATTACTGTATATCTGTGTTTATGGTTACATCTCTGATACATTTATGTTATATTATTGAATATCTGCAATATCTCTGTGCATTTCTTTATTATATCTCCGCTCTCATTTTCGTGCCGAAAATAATCCGGATTAGTGGCCTCTTCAGGACTAAAGTGCTTCCATTGCACCTTTACCTAAGCGACGGCTTTGTTCCGAAGTGTTATTTCTCTCCGGTCCAGAATGCGTAGGGGTTCCACTTGGAACTCACCTTCGGGTTCCACCTGCACCAAGTTCCAATCAATCTTATGAGTGGGGTCATGAATATACTTTTTCAGCAACGAAACATGAAATACATTATGAATTCTTAGATTAGCAGGAAGTGCAATTTGATATGCTATGGGTCCATGATCCAGGTGGATATCGGTGGATACCCACCTTCTCCAACTAGCCCAAAACATGTTTCTGGCAATTTTGGTAATTTACTATTTTTAGCAGTTTTTTCGGGTCCTGAACTTCTGGGGTCATTTTGAGGCCCTAAACGATGTTTTTTTGGGTATGTTGCTCTCAAAACATAGCATCAAATAATGCTATTTTGTCTTGGGTGTTGTAGGCCTTGGATAGATCTTTCCAATGAGCTATCATACGCCTAAAACAGAGATCGTATGCAAAAGTTACAACCCTGGGAATTTGATGCACCAACTTACCCAAACGGGGCCCTCATTACTTTTGGCGCTTCATCTCCCAGGGTTAGGTTTTTGGATGTCTAGGACTTTTGTCATTCCCGTTTATTGTAAAAGGGCCTTCAGAGCCTCATTGTGATCATCTTCTTGCGAATGCGAGTAGCCGTCACATCTCTTCTCAGAGATAAGCTGCCACCATTCTAGCGAGTCTTTCACTCTGTATTTTTACAGTCTCTGTACATTTCTTTCATTAATAGAAATCGTGTATTACTGTATATCTGTGAATCTTGTTATATTTCCGCTATATATCTGTTATATTGTTGTCTCTCTTGCAATATCTCTAAATATTTATGTATTATATCTCCGCTCTCATTTCGTACCGCAAATAATCCGGATCAGTCCAATTTGAGCTAGTATCTCGAAGGGCCCACAAAACCTGCGTGCCAGCTTGGCACAGTTCCCTAACTTCAACGATATTTTTTGGGCTTTGACATTTAAATAAACATGGTCTCCCACCTGAAATTCCAAGTGTCTTCTTTTTTGATTTCCATAGCTCTTATGTCTGTCCTGTGCTTCTTTCAAGTTCTGTTGTACCTTCCTTACCATGTTCTCCATTTCTTGGAGCATCTCTGGTCCAACCATGAGTCTGTTGGCCAGGTTATCCTAGCTAATTGGAGTCGTACACTTTCTTCCATACAGTATCTCGAAAGGGCTTAACTTAGTCGAAGTTTGGTATCCATTGTTATATGCAAATTCTACCAAGTGTAGGTAGTCTTCCCACTTATTTGATTTTGTTCTTACATACATGAGGAGCATATCCTCTATGATTTGGTTTTTCCTTTCGGTCTGTCCATCCATTTGTGGATGATAGCTCGTACTGAAATTCAATTTAGTGTTTAGACCTGCAAACAATTCCTTCCAAAAAGAGGATGTAAATTTTACATCTCTATCTGAAACCACCATTTTAGGAATACCATGTAGTCTAAAAATCTCTTTCATGAATATTTCAGCAATGTTTATAGCTTTAAAAGTAGACTTTATAGGAATAAAGTGTGCAGACTTACTGAGTTTATCGATTACAACCATGATAGAATCATTCTGTTTCTGAGTTTTAGGAAAACCTGTTATAAAGTCCAGTGATATAGTCTCCCATTTCCATTATGGTACTGGTAATGGTTGTAATAGGTCGGTTGGGTGTTGGTGCTCAGCCTTAACCTACTGACAATCTTGGCACTTAGCTAAGTACTCTGTTGTTTCGCCCTTCATATTAGGCCAGTAAAATAGTTTTCTAAGTGTTGTTATTATTTTCTGGTAACCTGGATGGCCAGAATACAGTTTCTTATGCACTTCGTCTAAAACAGTTAATTTTAACTCTGTTGAATAGGGTATGTAAAGTCTGTTTTTAAATCATAATAGTCCCTTCTTGTCGATACTTAGATCTGGTTTATCTGAGTTTGTTGTACTGTTTTGTAATTCTACCATCATCTTCATATAATTTCCGTCGTTAATACTTGCCATCCTTATTCTTTGTTCCAGATTACTTTCTACCCTGGTGATGTTTATCTCAAATAACCCATGGACTCTTCTGCTTAAAGCGTCTACTACTTTATTTTCCTTACCCTTAATATGTCTGACCTCGAAGTTGAATTCGCTCAAGAAGGTTATCCATCTGGCTTGTCTTGCATTAAGATCTGGTTGGTTAAATAGATATTGTTGATACTGAGAGGGGGGTGAATCAGTATCAAGTACAATTTAAAACCTTTTTCAACTTATACTTAAACCATTCAATTATATCCAATGAGCAATGAACAATAGTATAAGAGTTACACCAATACACCACAATACACTATGCACAATATATGAGAAATAATCAATAGTTTTGTTCAAGGGAAGTAATGACTTCCAAAGGTAGCTACAGCTTCCAAAATGTAAAGGGAGGGATAAACCTCCAATAGGAAGATACAATCCTCCAATATAAAGAGATATCTGAACTCTCTATCCTTTCCCCTTCCTTCCACCCAAACATATATGAGAGATAATGAAACTTTATTCAATTCTGGTCTGTTCATAAGATTCGATTTGTACAGCATGCCCCGCGCTCAATATTTAAAATATGACTCTGAAACTCTCACAAACGAAACTACAGTCCGTACTCTTTCCAATGGAAGTGGTCCCACTGCATTTGGAGTCTGTATGAAAAAGTTATGATTGTTTTACCCGGAACACCTGTTTTTTGACTAGTTTCAGGACTGGTCACAAACCCTATATTCCACAGAGTATATCTCCA
>ML778159.1:174561-205760 GCA_009831015.1 Picea engelmannii
CTTCTGTCATCCTTCCTTCTCATGCATTAGGCTTAGATAGATTTGAAAGGAAGTCAGTGTCCACGTTAAGCATTTTTCTGTCTAGGGTTAAGGTCAAGCCTTAGAGGTGATCTACCTGTCCACAGGGAGATTTTCCTACAACACTTAGTAATTCTAGAAATTTATTTATAAGGTCTTCCATCATCATCTGTCCGAGTAGTAAATCATAAAATTATTTCGTTTTCCTTTCATAATAGCTTTCATAAAGGTATTTGTTTTTTAAATACTTCTTAAAGTCAAACCATTCCAACTGTTTCTCCTTTAGGCCCTTGGCCAATTTCAGGTCCTGCCACCAAATGCTGGCTTTCCCCTTCAAATTGTAGTTGGCCATTCTGACCTTCATGTTGTTGGAATAGTTATAGATCTGACAATATTTTTTGATGTCCAACAACCATGCCTCATCTTCTTCTCCTCTCCTAGATTCTCCATCAAAGGTAGCTGGTTTAATTTTTTTAAACTCTCCTTCAAGGTGGTCCATTTGTTTCCTTTTTCTGTCTGGTATAATTTTATCTTCAACTGAAGGTGTCCCTTCAAACGAACTGTCTCCTTTTTCTGTTTCTGGACCAGAATTCTTGGAGGCCCTTTTTCTGACCTCTTCGTCATGGTTATCATCTTTTGGGATTTTCTTGGTTACTATACTACGCAGTAGGACTTCATTTATCTCTTGTTGTTCCTGCTGTGCTTTCTTCAATTTTTCATTGTCGGCCTTGAAAACCTACAGTTCGATAATAAGATTCCTCATTGTTTCCAACACCTTCGTGGGTGAGCTTCCATCACTATTCTGTCTTGGATCTCTAGGAGGTCTTTGCTACATATTTCCTTCTATCCTGATTTCTGCACCTTCCTAAGATGCCATAATCAACACAAAACAGAAAGGGCTTTCTGTTTGTAACCACAAGATTTATTAGTTTTACATAAATAAGAGTATATACTAAGTAATTAATGTGGCCCTATTCAGACCCAGTGTTGTAACTTTTTCTCTGATACCATATGTAATATACCTCAATTTTGACCCAAAAAAAAATAAAAAAAATCTTCTCCTGAACATTAATCCTAATTAACTCGATAGATTCGTTCTTAGGGTAAAATGATCGTTTTTTCTAGGATTAAACTCAGATAAGTTTCTTATACTATGGTTACCCATTTTAATCAGCCAACATATAGGTGTCCAGGTCATGCTAAGATAACCATCCATTACTCTAACATTTCTGTAAGTCCTAAGCTTCCAAACATTTATACGTGTCATACTATACAGGACTTAGACTATGGAGGACTTAGGATTCATGATCCCAAAATTCTTTCTTATGAAAAATAATTCTAAGTGTGGAGAGGAGAAAGGATTCATGATCGAAGATATTGAGAAATCATTCCAACTGTTGGATCTCGGAGCAGGAGATCTGTTGGATCAGAACCTCTGCGTGGTATCACGTATCGGGGGTTCACAGGTTGGAAGCATTTCTTTTCGACTACAGAAGTTGTGAAGTGTTGAGCGTTGAGGGCTCGTGCGACATGTGGCACATCCGTTAGGTGGGGACCGTGCGGTTTATAGGTGGCCCAAACATGCAGCGCACAGAAAAGGAAGAAGTAGGCGATAGGTGGCGTACACACGTCACCTTGGAAGGAGTCAACCCATCACTGACTTATTGTGCTTCGGGGTTTCACAAAGGAGGAGCACGAGGGTTCAACACTCCAACTCGCAAAGTCGCGAGTTGCAAGTAGTGCTAGTGTTTAGCCTAGCCCACGGTTATATGTAGTAGGCGCTAGCGAGGAGGAACCATACCCGTATCGCATCTCGGGTATTAGAGGTTTGGAATGCAAGAAGAGTCGAGGGTCTTCGACTCACGAACTCACAAGATCGCGAGTCACGAAAGGCGCTTACATTAAGGCCTTGTTTATGGTCATATCACAAAGGAGTTTTCATGGAGGGCCTGTGGATTGTGTAAATTGAGGTTCCAATAGGGACTCGAGGGAGCCTTTTCGGCTCAAAGAGAATTTAAAACGATCCTGAGTATATCTCGACCATCTTTTTCATGGGAAAGGTACTTAGGTTCCTTAACACAAACCCTTCAGGATTTAATCGTTCTTGATGCAAAGGTCGAAGTTTTTCCTCGGTCTGTAATTGTAATGTACCCAGTTTGAAGTTCGATTCTTGTTTGGCAAGGAAACAATCATTATAATAATCTACCATATAAACTATTTATAATTTCATCGGTTACGTAGTTTCACACCTACCCTAAATCTGGGCTCGAAATTTTTTCCTATGTTTAATTAATGCAAGATTCAAGACTCCTCTTCTTTGCATGTCGCATAATGAAAGTAGAGTAATACAGAATGATTAAATTCTGACTGTCAATGGTATTCTGATATCCATATAACTTCTTGAAGCAGACCATTTCATTGTACTTTCAATTCTAGCGTCGGATATAATATATAAAAAGGGGTTCCAGATTTTTAACTTTCAATTTCATCGATCTTTACGCATCTAGCATTTCATTTACATGTTGATACATACTATTGATCAGTATATGATTCATATAATACATGAACAAACATATATAATATTAACTATTTATGTTGTAGACAGTCCACTTCCGGTTTGTTGTGACGCCTATAAAGTTTCCAAAATAATATATATGTATAATATATAAACATATATATGATCCATAGGATTCGTGTCATCTCGTATTTCTCTTCAATTCCAAGTTATACTAGAAAGGAAGTCTCCACTAAGTGATTCGATTTTCTGAAATTTAATTACAAAGATACACCTAAACGTTTATATATGTACAGACCTACTCAACTTTGATTATTCATCGATAGATATGCTTAATATTCCAGTCACAGAAATGAACATATGCCTATAAATAGATCTGTTCCTTTCAAGCACATTTATACACAGATAATCCTAACTAGAATTTTGATTATAGAGTTAAACATATCCTGTAGATGCATTTGTCCTTTCAAGTTCATTTGTATATAGATAGTTTTTCCTAGCATTTTAGTTTCAGGAGGAACCATTCCCAGAATTTAGTCTTTGATTATAAACTTCATACTACGAACATATGTCATCCATGGAAATTATTTCAACTTAGCATAATTAGATGCATAATTTCAGATACACAAATCATTCAAACAAAGTAGGAGAAGATTTACATATCTAAACTAGTGCGCGAGAAGACAAAGGGAACAACCACGTTCCTCCCAACCGTAGAATAGGGAAGCCAAAATCACTTGCTCGATTCACCCCCTAGCCTGACCATAAATCCATGAGGGCGAACTTGGAAAACTTCTCCTCAGAAATGTCCTTCAATTTCAACAGATTCCTCTTGCCTCACACTCACTCAGTAGTGTTCATAACAACAAGGAAAAGTCAATAGTCTCATTTCCCAGCATACTTGGCAGCGTCCTGCCTCCTCACATATGCTATTTATCAATTTGCCTAGGTCTTTTCCCTCCCTTGGGAATTTTCACAGCTTTCTAAGTCCCTAATTTTCAGGGGATGCCAATGGCCAAATCACTGATTTTCCACTTGTAATAGTCATCCCAGAGGTAGTTCCAACATGTTCCCCACTCATGGATTTATGGTCAGCTGATTTTAACATGGATGTTCCATTTGTCCTCTTGAAATCAATATAAATATTTTTCTTTTATACAAGTGTGATAGTCAAATAGTTAATTAAGTCTAATCAGATCTCTTCCCAATAGTCATAATAATTAATTACAAATATCAAATTTGAAATTCGGAATTTCCATAAATGGCAAAAATTTTCCAAATTCGAATTTACTAAAAACGGAATAAATTTCCAGCAAATTTAAATTTCAAAAATATTTTATTTTTGGGGATGTCACAGGTAGAAAGGAAAAATAGAATAGTTCAAGAAGCTGCAAGAACCATGCTAAATGAAGCCAAGCTTCCAAACAAATTCTGGAGAGATGCAATATACACATCAATCTCCATACTTAATCGAGCTCAGCTGAGACCCAACGATGACAAAACTCCTTATGAACTATGGTTTGGTAGGCCAAAATATGTAAAACACTTTAGAATTTTTTGAAGAAAATGTTACATTAAGAATGTTGAAGATAATTTAGGGAAGTTTGATCCAAGTTCTGATGAAGGAATATTTTTAGGGTATTCACCTTATAAGAAAGCATACATATGTCATAATCTTAGACGTTGGAAAACAAAGGAAGTTGGTGCTTCCAATGAATGTAATTCTTCAAGACATATAAGAAAAAACATTATGTGGTTTTCTCCCGATTTGGGTTTCCACATAAAACATTGGTGTACTATGTATGTGTATGATTTTTCATTTGTTCATTTCTTATTTACTCTGCAGTTATTGGATGATATTGATACATTTATATAACACTTGGATTATATGGTTAAAAATGATTAAAATTCTTTATTACTGATTCACCCCTCCTCTCAGTAATCCAACAATTTACTAAATATAGTGGAAAGTGAAAATGTAAAGATAGATGATCTAAAACCAAAGAAGAGCACATCCCAAGATATATCAAAAATTGATAAAAAAAATCTTAGCAAGAAGATGATGATGTAGAATCTCAACAAGAATATAATGATAATGAAAGACAGGAAAATGAACCATATACTAATGAAGAAGACAATAAAGAAATGCCCTCACCAAAATCTCCTTCAAAAAGAGTTCAAAAGAATCATCTTAAAAGTCAAATTATTGGAGATAAAAATGTAGGAGTGGAAACAAGAAGGAAACACACATTTGACTCAAAACAAGCAATGTTATCCTTGATAGAACCTAAGTCATTTAAAGAAGCTAGCAAAAGTAAACATTTGATAAAAGAAATGGATGAAGAACTAGACCAAATAGAGAAAAACTAGACTTGGGAACTAGTTCCAAGACCCAAGGACAAGAATGTGGTAGGAACCAAGTGGATCTTTAAGAACAAACTAAATGAAAATGGGGAGATTATAAAGAACAAAGCCATATTATTTTGCAAAGGACATTTCAAAGTGGAAGGTAATTATTTTTAAGAGACTTTTTCTCCAGTAGCAAGACTTGAGGCCATTAGAATGTTCTTGGCATTTGCATGCTTCAGAAATTTCAAAATCTATTAGATGGATGTCAAGTCAACATTCCTTAATGGAATAGTAGAGGAAGAAGTCTACATTGAGCAACCAGAAGGATTCATGTTAATAGAAAATCAGGACTATGTGTGCAAAATAAATAAGTCTCTGTATGGTCTTAAACAAGCCCCTAGAGCATGATTCTCAAGGCTTGATCAGTACCTGCAAAAACAAGGATATAAGAGAGGGACTACTAACAACAACTTATACATCAAAATTGAGGATAAAAACATGATTTTTGTGGTGTTATATGTAGATGACATCATATTTGGAAGTAATCTTACTATACTAAGAAGAAAGTTTGCAACCAAAATGAAAGAAGAGTTTGAAATGTCTATGCTGGGAGATTTTTCCTTCTTCTTAGGTTTACAGGTAAATCAAACAAAAAAAGGAATATTTGTTTCCCAAGCCAAATATACCAAGGAAATGCTAAATAAATTCCAAATGGAAGACAATAAACCTATGAGTACTCCCATGGTCACTGGATGTAAACTAAGCCTAGAAGATGACTCACCAAAATGGACTAAATGATGTACATATCAACGGTTGGAAGTATACTCTATTCAACAATAACAAGACCTGACATCATCCAGGATGTAGGACTCATGGGAAATTTTAATCCGCACCTAAAGAAACTCACTTAAAAGAAGTAAAGAGCATATTTGGATATCTTAAAGGAACCTTAGAACTTGGATTATGCTATCCAAAATATAAATAATTCAATCTAACTGCATACATTGATGCAGGTTGGATCGGTAGTATAGATGATAGGAAAAGCACCAGTGGAGGACAATTTTTCTTAGGAAAATTTCCGGTAGCATGGCTAATTAAGAAACAAACATCCACATCACTATGTACAATAGAGGCATAGTACATTGTTGTTTCATCCTGTTTAACACAAGTTCTTTGGATGAAGCAACCATTAGAAGAATTACAAATAAAATATGATAATCCCATTACTATTAATTGTGATAACACTAGTGCCATAAGTATCTCTAAAAATCCAGTAATGCATTTCAAAACCAAACACATCCCAATTAAATACCATTTCCTAAGATATCAGTTTACCCAAAAAAGTGGTTAGAATAGTGTATGTGGACACCATAGAACAAATTGCAGACATATTCACAAAACCTTAACCCAAGAGTACTTTTGAAAATATTCGACAGAAATTGGGAGTAACTAGCATACCTCATTAAAAACATAAAAGTAGTATAAGAAGAAATGGGGCACATGGTCAAGGGGAGCATTTCCACAGGGGGAGAGAAGAAAGATCCCCTCTGTCATTGCAGTCAAAGCGGGATGAAATTGATAAGTAGAAAAAATAAAAATATTTCAAAGAAAAGGTTTCCATCAATGTCAAAGGGGGAGTATATTAGACATAGTGATACAATATTGTCATTGATGTCAATAGGGTGAAGAAGAATCCAGTATAAATCCAAAGCTCATAAGGAATAATGTTAATCAAAGATCAGAAGAGATGAAGCACAGGAGTTGCTCATTCTTATTTCAAGACAATCCAGGATCATTAGATCGAGGTGAAGTCAAACACTGGGAAGGATTAAATCTTAACTTTCAAATCTGAAGCTGGAGATTCAAATGATCTTTCCAGTCGTTAGATCAAGGAGGGACTTCAGATGAATTCTCTACCATTCGATTGAGTTTAGTGGAAGGAAATTGTAAGCCACAATATCCCTGAGTGTCATATTAAAAGAACTCATGAAGACCGTTGATCTAATATCTCCTCGAGAGAAAAACAAGTCATTGGATTAGGTGTTCAACTCCGATGCTGACCACTCCGACGAAAAGGAGCCTAGAACAGGTAAATTTACTCGAAGTTAGAAAGCCTCAAAGTCAAGAACTGTCGTCAACCGTTGATCTAGAGTGGAAATATTGGAACGTTTAGATCACACTAAAGGAAAGAAGACGGTCAACTCCAACGCTGACCACTTCAATGAAAAGAAGTTTAAAATAGGTAAGTTTACCCAAAGGCAGAAGCCCTGGATTCATGAACTCCCGTCGACCATCGGATCAAGAAATCCCGTCAACCGTTGATCTGGAGTGAAAATTGTCACAGCATTGCCGCTAAGAAACAAAGTTGTTAACTCTGACCTTGACCAACTTCGGCAACAAGCAACTCAGATAAACCAAGAACTCTTGAACCCCAAAGTTCTAGAATAAACAAAGGTTGTAGGAACAAGATAGTTGAAAATGTACGGTGGTAGATCTATTCGATAATAATAAAAGGATGGTATAAAAAGTGTCAAAACTCTTGAAGCCATGAATTATCGAAGCCACGAAGTAATACATGTGGCAGAAAACAAATATGACACATGGCCCAATCGACTGGTGACAAGTGTCAAGGTATAGCTGGAAAATTAGGTATACGAAAGACATGAATCAAGGTAACATGTGGTAGCCACTCAGTTAGTGCCATGTCAATAGTGACATCAATAGCTACATCACTCTGAGACTACATCCTCCAGGGATATCTAGCTTCTTCTACCAGCTAAAATACCCAAAGCGTTGAAGGTCAAAGTTGATGTTGTTCGTTGATCTAAGATCCTTAGGAATGTTTTTGGATCATTCGATCAAGAATAGTGGAAGGATATAGTAAGCATGAATCACGAAGTAACACTAAACGTTGATCTACTTTGGGAGGGCTCTCAATTTATTTGACGCCTCTGGACAAGCCAGGATCGTCCATCTAACGGAATATTAAATATTGATCGTTTGATCTATTAGTGAATATAGTATACACACTTCGGTGAAATTTACTCCAGAAGAATTGGAAGACTGCAAAGACCTGAGTCCTGAAATGATGAATTCTTGAAGTAAACGAGAACCATCCATCTCAAACATGCAAATAAAACATGATCGTCAATATTGATAAGTGATTAAGCACTCGTTGGCTTAGCACTTAGTCACCTCCTATGGTCATATGGAATAGAGGTCATGAAAGTGCATATGTGGGAATTTAACATACAGAGGAAGAATTTCTACTATCAGGAAGAAACTTTGAACTAGACAAGATTTGGATTATGTCCTAATTGATATTAAGTGATCACATACATCCAATGAATTGGAAAGCTAATCGAAAATATCAAATATGATATGTTAGAGAACTGGGGACGCAACAGAATCTTAAGAAGGAAATAAAAAGGCATGGGATCAAGTTAAAATAAATTGATCCATACTTGTGATAGATTTATGAAAATTCCTCTTACTAAATTGAAAAACTTGCATGATAATGTGTGAATAATAATAGAGGAAGATATTAATTATAAATTAAAAGACAAATGTTATTACCGTTAATATAAATGAAGAGGTGCAATGGTCCAAACAAAGGGACACAATTCTTCAACACTCACACCAGTTGGAAGACTATATAAGCAAGAAAGAACGGTGAAGAAGAAGTGTCTCTGGAGTCCAAATCAGAAGCAGAGTCCAAAGAAGAAGAATTGATGATACCTTTGTAGTGAGGGTGGAAGAGAGGAACAAGGAAGGATTCATATCCTTTACTAAGTAAAGTGTGAATAAAAGAGAGTTGGTGCTTCCTAGGGTTGGTTCCCTAAATACAAGTGAGTTGGTGCCTCCTAAGGTTGGTTCCCTAAAGAAAAGGGAGTTGGTGCTTCCTAGGGTTGGTTCCCTAAAACAAGGGAGTTGGTGCTTCCTAGGGTTGGTTCCCTGAGGAAGGGGATTTGTGTCTCCTAGCTTTGGTGCTCTAAAAATTATTGTTGTCCTTCACTATCTCAAATTATTCTTTACAAAACCTTGTATTTCCTGTTAATTATATTTATATAATTGATTTTAAATACAAATCCATTGTTGATATTTGTTGTGATTAATAAAACAACAAAGTAATTGTTAATTTCTTAAAAAGAGCTAATATTGATTCAACCCCCCCCCCCCCTCTCAATATTTCCAACATTCACTTACAAAGTGCCTTAACATTGTTCTCCCTCATTGACTTATCTACACCACGGGGACTCCTCTTAACCACTTTCAAACTTATATATATATAACTTTTTGAAAATCACAAATTACAATTAAAAGAATTTAAAAAATTAATATATCCTTGAACCTCATAATTTGTATAAAAGAACAACAAGAGGAGGATACACTTTCAATATTAAAAGAAGAATTAAATAATAAATCACAAATTGATACAACTTACCTCATATAAGCAAAGAGGATAGGAAAAATAATTGATCACAAAGATAGGTTGATCTATGTCAAAGTAAGTTGCAATGACCATAAATATAGCATACTCAGTAAATCTTCGAGCTTAAAAGGGTCCGTAATATTTATAAATGAAGACCTCATTCACAAAGACATGGTTGAATTAAGGAAGGAATTTCAGAAGGTAAAATAAGTTAGGAAAGAAGGAAAATGGGAAATAATTAGAAATCAAAAAGTTATTATTAGGGATAGAGACCAGAAGGATAATAATAAATAGGAATTTGGGGCACTCAGGATCCTTTTTTGGAACTTTTGTGGATTTCAATGGTGCAAAGGTCCTATGATAAGTTGGATCCTAAGTGATATTGATATTATTTATTTATTTGAAACTTGGGAGCATGAGGATTCTAAGGTCCCTAACATATAAGGATTTGTCTTGTGGTCGGCATGGAACACAAAATACCATCGTAGAGGGACAGGAGGCATAGCTTGTTATATTAGAAAGATAATTTCTCCTCACATTCAACTTCATAAGATCGACCCTCTCAATCAATACATTTGGATAGAAATTGCACACACCGATGCTAAGAAGATGTATATAGAAATTTGTTATTTTGCACCTATTAATTCTACTTTTTATAAGAAAAACAATCTAGATAACAATTGACCCTATATTAATTTAGAACAATATATTTATAATTTGAAAAATGAAGGTAATATCCTCCTGCTAGGAGACTTTAATGCTAGGAATGCAACTAAACAATATACTCTTCTAAGTAGTGATTCCAACCATAATCCTTTATGGATAGATGATGACCTTGTTTTATCTAATAGCTACAAAAGAAGATCTGAAGAACTAATTGAGAATTTGTTTGGTACTGATTTAATCAAGCTCTACAACTCTCAAGACCTAATAATTTGCAATGGAGTAATGAAGTGACCAAACTCCAACCAGATGACTTGTATTCATGGGCTAGGTAGTAGTGTTGTAGATTATGTGATATATGATATCCCCATTTCCAGCCAAACATAAACTTTTGACCTTTTAAATGACCATGAGCCCAACTCTTATCATAAACCTTTAACCCTAATTCTAAACTTTTCCATGCAAAGGAGTGTCATTGAACAGAATTTTGATAATCAAAGGAATTTGCGCTTTGACAAAAGTAAAGTTGACCTTTTTTTTAAGTATTTAAATAGTAAATTAAATCTCCTAACTTATAAGGACAACATTGAATAACTCTATCATAATTTTACAACTACCCTTTCCACTTCTATTAACAAGTTCTCTTTCTAGGTGTCCTATAAAAAGAATAATAGAACAACCAACCCTTTGTTTGATAAAGAATGTAAAATTTCTAGGAAATCCATTAGGGACGCTTCTAATGAGTCCTTAAAAATCAATAAGATCAATACGTACAAATCCCTAATTAGAAGGGGGAAAAGGTATTATATCAATAAAAGGCAAGAGAAACTTTCACAACTATATAAGTTGTATCCTAAGAAGTTTTGGAGCCAAATTCTAAACTGCAATACTAAACAAAATAATAGGATTCCCTTAAGGGACTATAATTCCTACCTTAAAAGTCTTTACGAGTTCCCTAATGCCATGGACACCATTCCTATTGTCCCTACAAAGGAAGAAAATTTTTATTTACATGACATAGAGCTCGGGGTTAAGAGACTTGCAAATGGGAAAGCTAAGGACATTGAAGGCTACCAAGATGAAAATTTTAAAATTGGAGGGCCTATCTTTATCCCTCACATACACAAGCTCTTCAATTTAGCAGTCAAGCAGGGCTTCCCTAAACCCTAGACACAAATCCTTGTTGTTCTTATTTTTAAAAATGGGGATAGAAACATTCTCTTTAATTATAGGACCATTATGATTAGCCCGATTTTATCCAAGCTTTATGGAATTATTTTGGAAAAGAAGATTAGCCTTTGGGTAGAAAGTCACAACAAAAGAGCTAAAGGTCAGATTGGGTTTAGGAGATATCATTCAATTGTGGACCATCTTGTTACCTTTTGGATCATTGCAGAGGAGTTATGCAATACTAAAACCAATATTTTTTGTTGTTTTGTTGACTTTAGAAAAGCTTTTGACATGGTTCCTAGGAAAAATAATTGGAATAGGTTGGAAGAGATAAAAGTTCCTCTCGAGTTTAGGGTTGTTGCAATAAGGATGTATGAGAACGTTATTGCTAAGTTTAAAAACATTGAGGGCTAGTCAAAAGAGATTAACTACAATATTGGAGTCAAGCAAGGTTGTCCCTTGTCCCCTACCCTTTTTGGCATATACATTGACAAGTTAGAAGATTGCTTGGAAAAAGAAGATCTTGTCGGCCCTACTCTCACTAGTATAGTCATTGATCTTCTTCTCTATGTCATTGATATTGTTCTTATGGAAAGGATTCCCCATGATCTTGAAAACAAACTAAGAATCCTCAAGGATTTTTTCTCCAATATGGGTATGACTGTTAATACTGATAAGGCTAAGGTCATGATTATTAAATCCAATAAGATCACTTATGATACCTTTGTATATGAAAACAACAACTTGGAGGAAGTGACTTCATACAAATATCTTGGAATTGATATTCACCAAAAACTCAACTAGAATTATAGCATTGATAAAAGGATTATTGGGGGATGGAAAGCTTTTTATGGGCTTGAAAACAATTGTAAATCAATTGATATTTGGAGTTGGGATAAGAATAAACTCCTCTTTAAGACTCGTGTTACACCTGTTATTCTTTATGGATGTGAAGTCTAGGGATGTAGTATCTCTCGTGAATCCTGGAAAAGATAGAGAAAATACAAAAGAATTTAATAACCTATAATATCAAAATTAAATGAAATACACCCTATCTCATCCTCATCTTCAAAACAAGCCTATCCCCCATTGAGAGAATGAGTATGACTAGATACCTAATGTATAAGAACAAGTTAAACAACATGGAAGACAAGAGGCTTCCTAAATTTTCTTCAAAATCGAGTCTTAACCACCATCGACTCAAGCGAGGATGGCATAAAGATACCCGATCCTGGCTAAACTATTGGGGAATCATGGAAGACACCATTTTGCAGAATAAAGATACTATTAAAAAAATCATCAAATCAAAATTTAAGGATAAAATGTGGTGTGATAAAGAAACAAAGGAAAAAATAAAATTAAGGTATTATAAGGATGTAATCAACCCTAATCTATAAGATCAAAATTATCTATCCGTTATGCAAAGTGTAAAGAAAAAAATAAGCATTTCTAAGATAAGAACAAATTCTCATGAGCTCCATAGTGAAACTGGGCATTGGTAAATTCCTAAAACGCCATGGGATGAAAGAGTGTGTCACCTTTGTGACACTAAGAAGGTTGAAGATGAAAAACACTTTCTCTTAGATTGTCCATCCTATACCTAGATTAGATCTCATTTTCAAAATATTTATCACACTACCAACCTTCATAACCTCTTAACTCAACAAAACTATGTTGATCTTGGAAAGCTTCTCTTAATCCTTTTCGAGCACATAAACAAAATTCTAAAGAGTCACAAGTAGTCACTTACTTTGTTAAGGTCCAATAGACCAATTTGATCTTAGTGGACATTAATCATTGTCTATATATATATATATATATATATATATATATATATATAACTTTGAAAAAAATTCTATTAAACAAATTTTTAAAATTAAAATTAGGGAAAAAAATTCGTGAAGAATTTTTTTATAAATTACAATTAAAAGAATTTAAATTATATATATATAACTTTCACAAAAAATTAAAAAAAAATACTATTAAGAGAATTTTAAAACTTTTGAAAAAATTAAGAGAGGAAAAAAATTAGGAGAGGGGAAAAAATTCTTGAAATCATTAATTAATTAATTAATTAATTAATTTATATATATATATATATATATATATATATATAACTTAAAAAAAAATATTAAAAAATACTATTAAAAGAATTTTAAAAATTAAAACTAAATGTTTTGAAAAAATTAAGAGAGGGAAAAAAGTCTTGAAAACATTAAAACTAAAAGGCCTAGGTACTATGTAACATTTTATGTGAGATGATTATAGTAAATTGAATTGTTTATATATGATAGTAATATTGCATATTTTACACATTTTAAAAAAAATAATGTATTTTTATTTAACTATAAAACCCGATATAATTTTTTTTTATGTATTTAAGAAACTCGATTTAAAGAAAACAAAAAATAGTTGTGTTGCATAGCAATGACCACATGAGGTTTTACAAAAGCCATACACATTTTGCAAAGTTTTAAATAAAACACATGCACATGGCATTACAGATTTAAAAAAAAAAATGATTTATTTGTATAATATTTTCATTTTGTTGATTTAATAAGGTCATGCCATGATATATGATATTTTTTTATTTTTATATATGAATCATCTATATGCATTTTTCTGCTTTTATATGAATTATTTTATATGCATTTTTCTATTCTAAATTTGAATTATTACACATAAGTATATCTACCATATTAATAAGTGTTTTAATTAAAAATATGTAATGTGTTTGTGAAATTTAATAATAGAAGAATAATTTTGAAGCATATCATTTTAAGTAAATTAATCATTAAAACAATTGATTAACATAAATTATTCCTTAACCTTATCAATTTACTTTACTTGCCATATATAAACTATAAGGAAAATAAATTAGGCAACAAAATGTCATTGCCTTTCAGGCCACGGGTTAAGTGGCTAGTCTACGCCATAGGAAACGAGCTTGGTTAGCTCATTTGCATTGACGAATACTCTTTAAGGGGCCCCGATAGAAGATTAGGAAAGGTTTTAGTGGAGGTTGACATACACTCTAGCTTACTGGAGTCCCTTGAGATCAACTGGAGGGGGCACACTGTGATCCAAAGACTGGATTACCTTGGAATCCCCTTCAGATTACATTTGCGATGAGACTGTATAGGCATGATGGAGGAGGAAGAATTTAAAGCTTCCTACCTTAGGAAATCGACTCGCGAAGACTCTACAGACGTAGACTCACATGATACTGCAGTATGCTACAAGGTTGAAGGGGTGGATAGGCTGACTACGACTTTGAACACTTTGACGGGTAAGCTAAAACTACTATGTCCCTCACTTTACTTCTCATTGTCTGCTTGGGAGCGGGATACTCTGGAATCATTTGCCTCTCTAGGAAAGGGGAACTCATGGGACACACTTGTTGAAAACTTATTGGAACATGTTGGCATGTGTCCAACTGGTTCAGTTACTACACCTTTGGGACGGGTGGGAGCTCAGTTCACGACTTCGCCAAAGCTAGAAAACTCTCAGGATAGTAGGAACCACTCACTGGAACCAAGTGGGGCCACTTTTGAACATCAACATTATTCCACTTCAAAGAGGCTAGCAACTACCAATATAGAAGTGTTCCCCTCCCATGAACCTGCAGTGGTTAGGGATGTCCTTTCGGATACTTGGGACACTGAAACAGAAGAAAACTCCTTGGGAGCCATCCTGTATACTCGGGTTCCCTCCTTTAAATAGACATTGATTCCAGTGCATCTACCCATGTATCAGGGGAGGTCACTCCTCAGCAAAGAGACGATGTAAGCTACATTAAACCATTGTGTTAGCTCCAGAGAGGCACCTGGGAAAGAATACTCTTGGTCAATAGGTTTGGTACTGGAGAGCTCTCCCATTAAAAATAGAAGTGCCCGAAAAAAATCCTACTCATCTTACACAAACCTGGTTATTCCTTCTACAGAATATATTGATTTCGGGGCACTTAGAGGCATCAAATCCCTAGCCAGGTCAAAGTAATGATCCTACTCTCCCTAAACATCAGAGGGGTGGGAGGCACCCTTAAAACTGCTTCCTTGAGGCAACTATTATATAGGAATTTTCCCGAAATCATTTTTCTATAAGAAACATTCATTGACGAGAAGAGAGCTCGGCTTTTCATTAATTCCCTAAGAACTTTGTGGTTTATTTGTGTGGTAAATTCTGTTGGAAATTCTGGGGGGATTTTGGTGTCCTAGGATCCCTCCAAGTGCGATCTAGTTCCTTACCTAAATTGTGGTGGTATATTGTTTATAGGTACTTGTTGTGAAAACAGTAGGAAACTTACTCTCTTAAACATATACGGTCCCTGTACAGATAGAATCACATTTTCGGACAAAGTTTATGATCTTGGCTTGCTAGATGGCACGAATCTCATTGTTGCAGGTGAATTTAACTTCACCCTAAATGACGATGAGGTATGGGGGAACACTGCGCTATAGGACTAGGCAACTGGACACTTAATAATGATCTTCCTTAGAAATAAACTTGTGGATATTATACCGGAGGTTATTGCTCCAACGTGGAGAAATGGAAGATCGACTTCAAAAAGTATCTCTAAAAGGATGGACCGGGTTTTCATATCTAAGGAACTACGGAACCACACGGGAAGGTATAGGTATTGGGTCACGTATCCTTTCCTCTCAGATCATGCTCCTATCATTCTGCAGTTAGACACTTCAAATCATCAGACAACATACCCGTTCAATTTTAACCCGATGTGGCTAAAGGATCCAAAATTTTCACAAATAGTCCATGAGGTCTAGACTTATCAGATATTTCTACAAGAATCAAGTATTCAAAGAAGACAAGTGTGGAAACTGAAACTATTGAAACAAAGAGTCAAAAGATGGGAAAAAGAGAAGAGGACAAACAAAAACATAATATTAGTACAATTGGAGGAAGAGATACAGGCCACGGTACTGGAGGACTCTTAGGGGGACTCGATGATTAGAGATAGATAACTACTTAAAGACCCTAGAGGAAGAATGTAACAATTTACTCTTGGATGAAGAGGAACATTGGAGATAGAGGTGCAGGGCAACTTGGATAAAGAGCGGGGACCAAAATATGAAATGTTTTCACCATTTAGCCAGATTCAGAAGAAACCACAAACACATTTGGGAATTGATGAATGATGACGAAGTAGTATTTTAGGGACAAGAGGTTATTAAAGAAGAGGCATACAGATTTTACAAAAGTTTCTTCGAGGAGCCTGGCCATACAAAAATTATAGATCAGGTCGCTAACATCAATCAATTTCCCATATTTGTAGGGGAGGAGGAAGATTCACAACTTAATAGATCTTGCACAAAGGACGAGATTTGGGATGTTCTTAAAACATTTTCAAAGGACAAAAGTACAAGACCTAATGGGTGGTCTGTTGATTTCTACATATACTACTTTGATCTTGTAGGAGATGAGTTGAGGGACTTGGTGGAGGAATCTAGGATCAGAGGAGAAGTGAATAAAGCCATAAATTCGAATTTCTTGGCTCTCATTCCCGAAGCCAACAAACCAACTACATTTGGAGACTTCATGCATGTAGCATTGTTCAACCTGTGCTACAAGATTATTTTAAAAATTCTAGCGAATAGGATCATGCCTATTCTCTCTAGGACCTTATGTGGTGAACAATTGGGTTTTCTAAAAGGAATACAGATTCTCGATGCCATTGGTACTTCCCTAAGAATGCCTACACAACATTAAACAGAAAAAATTACAGGCATTAATACTGAAACTAAATATAAAAAAATCTTTTGATTGTATTAATTGGGACTTCCTAAGAAGGATTCTTATACAAATTGGTTTTGAAATTCCAATCACCAAGTGGATTACCAGATACATGACTAGTGAAATTAGTGTGGTCCTGATTAATGGGGAGAAAAACACTTTCTTCCAAAGTGAAAGAGGATTGAGGCAAGGATGTCCTCTCTCCCCCTTACTGTTTATATTAGTGATGGAAGGATTAAGTCTCCTTCTAAAGAAAAGCCACGCTGAAGGGAAAATAACTTGGATAAAGGTTACAAGATTAGTTAAGATCCTCCATGGATGATGTCCTTCTAATGACAAAATCAAATTTGTAGGAATGGAGGGAGATTGAATCTATCATAAAATCCTTCTACAAAGCGTCGAGATTGCAGATTAACATGTCAAAGTCCACCTTTCATTACTCAGTGTTCTAAGGGGAAGACTTAGAAACCTTCAAAGCATCTTTCCCTTACAATTTCATTGATCTCACTGATGGTTTCAGATATCTGGGCTATTTCTCAAGCCCGACAGATATAAGGCAGAAGACTGGGGGTGGTTACTTACAAAATTTGAAAAAGAATCAAGCTCTGTTGTAATAGATGGATTTCACTTCTGGGGCACTTTTTCCTGATAAAATATGTATTAGAGAGCCAAGTTGTATATTGGATGGCGTTGGTTTTCATCTTTGTATCTGTCCTCAACAAGATCAGACAACTAATCTATTCATTTCTTTGGTCTGGAGGTAGTGATAAAAAACATATACATCTCAGCAATTGGGATTCCATTGCAAGACTGAAGCATTTAGGAGGTTGGGTATTGAGGAACATTTTCTTATTTAGCAAAGCTCTGGCAACAAATTCACTTTGGCGGGTGTTGACTAATGATGGAATTTGACATAGTTTCATATTGGGGAAATACCTTCCACATTGCTCCGTAGCAGCCTGGCTCAGGCTAGCTAAAATTAGATCAACAAATGCATCACTTATATGGAAAAATATACTAAAATCACTGCATATTATCCAACATTGGTTGTGATAGAAGCCAGGATCTGGTCATTTGGTCCACATTGGTCGGGACTCAATTCCAGGGATGGGGACTTCCACATTTTTGTCACAAGAACTCATGTCTCTCTAAAACAACATAATATATATTTTCTCTTGCATGCCAAGGGAACACTACATCTAGGGACCTTGTTCACTCAGTGGAAGGGTAGTACAGATCTTGGTCTCACGGGGAACATGGCAGCTGAATGGGATTGTTATTGTCGGGCACTACTTGGGGCAGGGATCCAACTATAGGACCATGTTGATGAGCTACAATGGATTGGGGGAGATAAGTCAGGGGTAATTACAGTAAAAAATATATACGATACCTTAGCAACAAAAATCTAGAAACAAAATTATACACCATGGAGGAGGAACATTTGGAAATGGAATATTGCACAAAACATCAAGCTTTTTATTTTGCTAGCAGCAGAAAACAAAATAACTGGGACAACCTACAAATTCAAGGATGGGAAGGACCAAAAATTTTCCACTTATGTCAAAAGGACTCAGAAATAGTTACCCATATATTAGTAAATTGTCTATTCACCCAATAGATTTGGAGCAAAATTATAAAAGAGTTAAAGCTTAGGACAAAATGGGAGGGGAACTTGTAGAAATTTTAATAAAAATTATGTATTGCCTGGATTCTCCTGATCTAACAATTATATGCCAATGTTAAATACAAAATCACTTCTACAAATATTCTTGCGGAATTTAAAACATGATTTCCAATTGCAATATTAAGAAGAAAGATCAATCGCACATAACACAGATGTTTTATCGGGAAAGCATAAAGCTAAAAACCCCACTATCATATATTATGTTTATATCATGGATCATGAAACAATATCATACAAAACTCTAATCTAAGAGCTCTCAGTACAATATACAATCGTCTCACACTGTCATACAAAAATCAACAAATACATGTGTCAATTCTCTGCCTCCAGACAACCTGCCTCCTCTGTGAAATCCCTGCAAATGAATTCAAAATCCTCTTTCCTAGGTTGTGCATTGCTCATGGGCACATCCACTGTGTGTGATTGCATGAGTACACTTCACTCAAATCACAATTGATAGCCAAACTGTCCCTTTCACCTGTTATCTCAACTGGGTCTCCACTAGATCTGACATGCATGTAGTTAACAGTGGTAAATCTTCAGTTGCATGTGAGTTCACTGATTGTGAATTAATTAATAATTAATTCACTAAACGCTCACTAGTGTAATTTTAGTTACAACTAGTACAACTGAGATTAACTCACTTAGCTGAGTTAAACTACTTCACAACTCACATAACTACACTTATAACTCTATTACAACTTCAAGTCACTTAATTACAACTAATTTGACTTCCATGTCCCACCATTCAACCTTTGAACTCGAATTTCCTATAGCTAACTGATTTTCCATTTCAGTTAACTATTTAAAGTAATTATGAGATAATAGATTAATATTTATTGTCCAATTTATTTAAGGGAAAAATAAATTAGACACACATTTCTTGTTGACTTTTAAACACTCCCTCTCAACAAGAAAGGGATTATCCTTCACCCCAATCCTGTCTCTATTGTATTCGAATTTTCTCCCGGTGAGCGCCTTCATCAGAATGTCTGCATCCTGATCTTCCATAGGAATGTACTGAAGCAACATGATATTTCGCTGCACACAATCTTTGAGATGCTGATACCGGATATCTATATGCTTAGCTCTATCATGAAACACGTGATTAATCGAGATTTTAATGCAACTTTGTTTATCGCAATGAATCATTGTCGAATCTAAATGAGAACCAAAAAAACCAACCAAGATCTTTCTCATCCAGATAGTCTCACATGCAGCTTGACTCGCTTCCATGTATTCCTCTTCCGCTAAACTGAGTGCCACGGATCTCTGCTTCCTGTTGTACCAAGAAACGGTTGTAGATATGATACTAAAGATCCCCCTGATGTGCTCTTTCTGTCCATTAGGTTTCCTACCCAATTTGCATCCGTGAAGCCATGCAACTTCACCTCATTCGTCTGTCTGTACCATAATCCATACTCAGATGTGCCCCTCATGTATCTCAGGACATGCTTGCCCGCCTTCCAAAATAACTTGGTAGGCTTAACCATCGCTTGACTCAGTTGGTTAACCGCATAGCAAATGCCTGGTCTCGTGTTCACTAGATACATTAGCGAACCCACTAACTATCGATAGATAGTACCATCCACTACCTCTCCAAAAGTAGCATCCTCTTTCATCTAGTTTCCTGGAAGAGGAGTATCCATGGGTTTTCATCCCTCCATGTGAAACTTACCCAGTATCTCCCTTGAATACTTGCCTTGAGACACAAAAATTTCACCATCTCACTGCCATATTTCCAATCTAAGGAAATAATGAAGGAGGCCCATATCCTTCATCTTGAACTCCTTTTCAAGGTCCTCCTTGCATGAGAGTATCAGTTTCTCATCACCAGTCAATATTAAATCATCAAGATAAATAACAATGATTAAAATCTTACCCTTGTAGATCCATCTCGAACCTACCATTGATTTGTCGGCCGATCTTGGGACAATTTTCCATGCACTATTTTTTACAATGGAGTCATACTCCTCCACCATTGCATCAATCCAAGTGAGATATTGCATGGCTTCCTGAAAGGAAGATGGTTCAGTCACAATACATTTTCTCATGAGAGCCATGTATCTAGTAAATTGATTATGACAATGTCTCCGTCTACGCTGTGAAGTAGGGGATCCTACATTCTGTGCAGCATCTAGTCTCAATCTATCAGCTTCTGTGGTGTGCATTCTTCCATTTCTGATGGATGGCTCTACATGAGTGGCTTCCTCCACTCCATGAACCTCCTCATGTGGTTTATCCACATCTTGAGACTCATCTTTGGGAACCAGCAGTTCCTCCTCTACATGCAAGTCTAGCTCTATCTCAAGAGACAACCACATGGCTTTCCCCTCATCAAATTTTATATCCCATCACATAACAATCATCTTACTGTTAGGAAAATACACACGATAATTATGGGGTGTTTCTGCGTACCCCACAAATATCCCAACTTCAACAGTTGGCTCCGACTTCTTCCTAGCGTTCTTGGTCACATGCACTTAAACAGATGAGCCAAAAATCTTAAAATGGGAAACATCAGGTTTCTTACTAGTTAAAGCTTCTTCAAGTGTACTCATGCCAAGTACTAGTCTATGAGGACAACAATTTTACACATAAACCGTAGTGTTGCATGCGTCCTCCCACAAATGCATTGGTAGGCCATGATCATGCAACATCGCTTGTGCTACACCCACGATCGTTATGTTCTTCCTCTCCGTGACCCCATTTTGTTGTGGGTTATGAGGCTCTATGAGTTCTCTTCGAATTCCTTCTTTGCTGCATAAGTCTTTGAATTTGTTAGATATGTATACTCCACCATTATCGCTCCTCATAGCCTTCACTTGCTTCCCCGACTCTTTCTCCACCAATGCTTTAAACTCAAAGAACTTTGAGAATGATTGATCCTTCTTCTGCATGAAGAAGATCCAGCATTTATGAGAAAAGTCATCAACAAAAATAACATAATATTTATGTTTTGTTGTTGAAGAAACCAAGAATGGTCCACACATGTCTGTGTGAATTCTCTCCAGGATCACCAAAGCATGGTTCTCCTTTTCATGAAAGGTGAAATTTACATACTTCCCCATGGTGCAACCCTTGCACTGATCTAACTGAGCAACTGTTCCCATTGGAAGTCCAGTAGATATTTACTGCATTATTTTCAAGGCTCCATGATGAAGATGGCCCAATCGCCTGTGCCATAATTCGCTTCATCCAGGCTCACCACTTTTTCTGCCTTGCCCATCATGGCAGCGCGGACATCTACCTCTAGCATGTAGAGATTCTTAACTCAAATCCCTATCCTCTTGACTTGACCTGTTGTTTTATGTCACAGAAAATATTTTCCACCGTTGAAAACAATGTCATAACCTCTTTCCTCCAACATTGCAACTGAGACCAGGTTTTTCTTTATACCCGGAACATGCATAACATTTCTCAATTGAAATGGTTTACCTAAATCCCTCTGAAAGGTAATGGTACCAATGCTAGTCACACTATATCTTCCATCGTCGCCCATATCTATATGCATTTTGATATCTCTCTCCTCCAAGCCACTGAAAAACTCCTTATCTCCTATCATGTGGAAGGAAGCACCACTATCCAAATACCACACTGATCCCAATGCACTTGAAGCCATGCATGCGATCAAAGAGAAGTCAAGTTCAAATTGCGAGGCAAGGGCCTCACCAGTTGCAACTCCAACAACCTTATTTTTCTTCTTCTTCTGCGGACAGTCAGTAGCGAGATGCCCATGTTCGTGACAGTGAAAACACTTCACTTTGGACAAATCCAGCTTCTTTCCTTTAGACTTAGATTTTGAATGGAATTTCTTCGCTTTCCCTTTCTTTGCCTTGGCAGCCAAAGCACAATCCTCTTCATCATCATGCTTTGATGAAGATTCATCTCTAGTGTTCCGCCTAAACTCCTCCTGCACTAGATCCGACCATAGTTGTTCCCAATCTGGCATTTTTTCCCTTCCATTGACAGAGTCTCGATAACTATGCCAACTCTTGGGAAGTCCTAGGAGAGCCAAGCTCACCAAATCATCATCAACGACTGTTATTCCCACACTCCCCAGCTCATCCCAACATTGGACAAACTTCGTGAGATATTTTGGAATGGAGTCGCCCTTCTCCATATTGATCTTCTTGAGTTTATCTTTGAGCGCCAATTTCCTATGGTCCCTGCTATTTTGGAATAGATCCATCAAATTATTCCACATTGCATATGGTGTGACTTTCCCATGGAGGCTTGAGACAATGTGATCTCGTACTCCCTCCAACAATATCCTCCTCGCCTTTGCCACTTTTTTTACCATGCATCAAGATTTGCAGCATCTGGCTTAGGAACATCTTTGTTAATGAATTCCTTCAAGCCATTGTCTTCAAGTACTACCTCCATATTTTACTTCCAAGAAATATAGTTCGATATTCCCTCGACTGCATACTCTAACCTCAAGCCATTGAAAGCCATTTTTATCTTGAATCAGTTGTAGCACCAAGAAAGTCTTTCTACAAATTTGAATTCTATCCATTCACAAACTCAACTTCTACAATCTTCTACGCTCTGATACCATGTAAACATTTTAATACAAATTATGTATTTCCTGGATTCTCCTGATCTAACAATTATATGTGAATGTTAAATACATAATTTCTTCTACAAATATTCTTGTGGAATTTAAAACACGATCGCCAATTGCAATATCAAGAAGAAATCTCAATCGCACATAACACATATGCTTTACCAAGAGAGCATAAAGCTAAAAACCCCACTATCATATATTATGTTTATATCATGGATCATGAAACAATATCATACAAAACTCTAATCCAAGAGATCTCGGTAAAATATACAATCGTCTCACACTGTCATACAAAAATCAGCAAATACATGTGCCAATTCTCTGCCTCTAGACAACATGCCTCCTTTGCACAATCCCTGCAATGAAAACCCTACAAATGAATTCAAAATCCTCTTGCCTAGGTTGTGCATTGCTCATGGGCACATCCACTGTGTGTGTGATTGCATGAGTGCACTTCACTCAAATCACAACTGATAGCCAACTGTCCCTTTCACCTGTTATCTCAACTGGGTCTCCATTGGATCTGACATGCATGTAGTTAATAGTGGTAAATATTCAGTTGCATGTGAGTTCACTAATTGTGAATTAATTAATAATTAATTCAATGAACTCTCACTAGTGTAAGTTCAGTTACAACTAGTACAATTGAGCTTAACTCACTTAACCAAGTTAAACTACTTCACAACTCACATAACTACACGTATAACTTTGTTACAACTTCAAGTCACTTAGTTACAACTAATTCGACTTCCATGTCCCACCAGTCAACCTTTGAACTCGATTTTCCTATAGTTAACTGATTTTCCATTTCAGTTAACTATTTAAAGTAATTATGAGATAATAGATTAATATTTATTGTCCAATTTAGTTAAAGGAAAAATAAATTAGACACACATTTCATGTTGACTTTTCAATAGAACTCCATGGGGAATTGCTTTGAATACTGGACAAAGAAGGAGACAAAGTATTCACATCTTTCGTGCCTAGTTAGCTGGCATATCTGGTTAGAACGTAATAATAAAATCTTTGAGCATGGGAGTCCATCTACTAACATTGTTTGTTACAAGATTTTGGGGGGACTGGAATGTGCCAAGATGCAAAAAGAGCCACCTCAAAGATCTATAAATCCTTTAATAAAAAATGGAAGGACTACAAGTTGGTTTGACGGTGCTTCCTAAACAAATGGACAATAGAGTGGAGCAGCAGGTTTGATAAGGAATGAAGAACACAAAATATATAAGTGGACCTTCAATTGTGGTGGAGGCACCAATGCAAGAGCAAAACTTCTTGAAGCTTGAGCTACACTCACTTTGGCAACTAGGCTTAACATTGTGGATTTGCAGGTTCTAGGAGACTCAAGAATTATAATCGATTGGCTAAACAACAAAGGAAAACTACAAGTAAAATCCCTTGAATGTTGGAAATATAGAATAAAATAGCTCATCAATGACTTCACATTGATCTCCTACACTCATATTTTCTGAGAATCAGATATGGAGGCTGACCTTCTATCAAAGAGATCACTACACGAGTAGGAGGGAATAATAAAATATTACAAGTGGATAGATGGTCATGAGGGACCTACACTATCTCTTAAAATTTATTAGGACCACCAGAGAAGTAACTAGCCCACACGTTTTGTGTAGATTTTGAATTTCCCATTAGTGGTGGAGTACTCTATTATATTTTTGTATAAAACACTCTTGTAATAGCTCTCAGCGTTGGATGGAAGCTACTTAGTAGTTACAAATCTGTACCGATTGTGCTTAGTATTGACTGTCAAATATGTTACTTTATCAAAAATCCAAGGACGGTGGTCTTACTTTCATTGCAAGAAAGTATTCTTGTAATACTTTGGTCTATAACAAGCAATATATTAATATAATGTGAAATTTTCATGTGGAAAAAAAATAGTGGTTGGGCTACTTTTTTTTTTCCAATAGAAAATTAGCTCAAAATTATATTAAGATATAATTTTTTTTACATGATATCTTCCATGGCCAAGCCCAGTCTTAACATGACTAATAATAATCTTAGGTAAAAAAGTACAATCATTTAATTTCATACAGTCACTCAAGGAGGCATAAAGCTTAAAAATTTAAACACCAAATGAGCACATACTCAAGATGGATATGTTCATTACCCAACGAAACTAGAGCAAAAAGATGACTTAAAAAAACTGGAAGTAAATATATCAGAACATAGCCAAAAAATTCATGGGTCCTGCTCCTCCAGATTCCCATAAATAATAAGATATTTTCCTTCAGGCTCATGAAGTGCTTGTTTTGAAAGTTGGTATGCCTCTTTGTTGAATTCTCTGTAGATGTGGTGGAAGCTAATAGCCTGAAAGTTTTTTATAACTTCTTTAGTTCTAAGCTTCCATCATTTAATAGCACATGCTTGAATCTTTCCTCTATCATTGAGCCAGTCTATAATCACCTTGGAATCACCCATAGCTTGGAGTTTTGGGAGAGATAGATGAATAGCTAGAGTAAGAGTGGCCCAAATTCCCAAGAGCTCTGCCTTTGTATTTGTACCTTCACTACTATTTAGATGTCATCTATAAACTAAGGAATCAGAAGTTTTAATAACCCCCCTTGCTCCACAGACTTTTTTATTACTCAGAGCTGCCCCATCGAAAAAGGAGATAGAAAAACCATCTGATTGAGTGACTAAACATTCTCTTATAGGTGCCAATTTTTGTGTCGATGGTTGATGCTTGTAGAGTCCTAGCCTCTCCCAAGAACTTAATAATCACAGAATGAAAGGAAGAGACAACATTCTCAAAAATAGATATGTTCTTTCGTTCCAAATAATCCAATAGATTGTAGCTGCAAGAGTTGGAGAAACAAATTTATCTTTAATCCAAATATTAAAACAGTCATAAAGTGACTTACCTTCCCATTTCATTTTTATCTTTTATATAACTTTGATTCTTTCCCATACCTTCTTTGTAAACATACAATCAAGAAATAGATGATTGATATCCTTTGTATTGTTTTTACACAAGATACACAGGCTTGGGCCTTCCCAACCTTTTTTCTGTAATATGTCCCAAGTTAAAAAAATTTAATCCGTCGCCAACCAGATGAAAAGTTTGATCTTAAGTTGAAGATCGCACTTCCAAATTCTATGCCTCCAACTATCCAGAATCGAAAGATTAAAAGTAGAAGAAAGAGCCAAATAAGCATTTTTCACAGAAAGAATGTCGGATGAGTTACCTCATGTCCACAAAAGTTCATCTGGAGTGTCCCTGATAATAGATCCATCTCCTATAAGTGCTTTACGAAAAATGTCTCATTCATCTACTAGCATATCATTCAATTCTAGGTCTGCGCTCCCGATCCAGTTCCCAATAAAATCTTGAGAAGCGTTATGATCATTTGATTGAGATAGTATTGAAATCTTCTTCTTCTTTAGATGTTCAATAAGATCAGGAGATAGAAGGGATCTATCTCCCAATCCCAAGATATGATCTCTACCTAAGGAGATAAAGTGGCCAGATCTCGGAAACCGACTAAGCCAGTGAGTAATGAGATGGACTGACTTTAAAAGGCTATTCCAAATCCTAGAGGTTAATTTTTGTTTGAAGGAAACTGATCTGAACCAATTGATGATGGTTGTATTTTGAAGATATTTATCCTTAATAATATTATGCCAAATGCCTTCTCGATTAAGAACACGCCAGAGAGTGTTGGCATTCAATGTTGTATTGAAATGAAATAAGTTTCGAAATCCCCAACCGCCACAAGATTTAGGTCTAGATAAAACATCCCATCTGCAAAGGTGGTAGTGATAGGAACCATTGTTCCCATTCCACAGGAAATTGAACATTAACTTACGGATCTGTTTAAGAACTGTGCGCGAAATAAGCCCCAAAGACATCCAGTAAATAGGTTGACTCTCTAGGACTGATTTGAGCAGGAGGACTCCCAAAGATAACCATTCATTGCACCAGAGGCTAATCTTTTTCTCCATTTTGACTAGAAACCAATTCCAATCCGTCGTCCGTTGTGCACCAGTCTTTAAATGATATCCCAAGTATTTGAAACCTGTGACCAGGGCTGAAAACGTGTAAAGTAAAAAGGATCTATAAGGAGAAAGATCTGAATCTGATAAACCTTCAAATAACACTGTTGTTTTTGAAACATTTACTTGAAGACCTGAGGCTTTATAGAATATAAGTTTCTCGATTTCTAGCCACTCTTGTAAATTTTCCTTAGTCGTGATTAAAACATTATCCACGAAGAATAAATGAAGTATGTTAATCATTCTAGAAACTTTAATACCAGAGATTTTGTTCTCCTCTTTTCTCTTTTTGTTTATAAGAGACTAAGTCCTTCCATTACCATGATGAATAAAAGTGGAGATAGTGGACAACCCTGACGCAAACCACATCCACTCTGGAAGAAATATGTAGTTTCACCATTGATTAAAACAACATAAGTAGGAGAATTAACACAACTCATAATCCACTTTGTCATTTGAATGCCAAAATCCACATGAATTAAAATCATCCTGAGAAGATCCCAATCAATACAGTCATAAGATTTGAGTAAATCCATCTTGAGAATCAGAGATTTTGTTTTCTTTTTTGTTGTAGTGTCTCCAAGGCCGAGCCCCATTGTAAACCATGTTTGGAAAGGAATTGTAATCATGTTTTATAGGCTGGTGAGCCAAGTTTTCATAAGTTGGAGTCTTATGTGTTGTTAGGCCAGGGAGCCTGAGTGTTGAAGGCCATGAGCCTGTTGCTGTATATGTAATCATGCAGAACACTTAATAAAATATAAACACCACCGGGTGTAGACCGACCACGATGAATGAGTGAAGGGGGACTAAGCATCCACAGAGTGGGCAAGGAATTAGGTGCAGGAAGGTGGGAAAGGGGCTAAGTGTTGAGCCTAGGGGGCTTAAGCCTAGGAATGATATTTGAATATTATCCCAAAAGATATGTGGATCATATGTTTTTATCCTAAGTCCTTTTGGAAGGAAACATGAATTTCCAAGTGGTGGGAGGAACGTGTGCTGGTGGAACGCATGCAGTTCCATGGGTGACAAGTGTCAACCCTGGTGCATGCGAATAAAATGGCCAGGGTGAGCCGTGAGAAGTCTTTGATTCCCATTCCACCGGATTGTTTGAATGCGTACGGAGCTCTGAGAAGTATGACTAACCCGACTCCTATAGAGAACCTTGGGGAGACCCTGTGACTTGAATGTTTGTGTCTGACTCTGAGAAATCTCGTGCGTGTAACCTCAGCTTACGAGAAACCTGTGTTGAATTTAGGGAAGAGTCATTGTTTGTTTGGGAAAGCTGAGCATGCCTATGCGAACATTCCCTGTTCCGAAGTTGTGACTGTGAAGCCATCCTGTGATTGCCAAATCCAATTTTTGGAAAGCCTGTGTCTGTTTTCCCGTGGAGTTGTTGAGACTACGCAGTACTGGACTGCGTGAAGCTTGTTGTCCTGTGAGTGACTCCCTCCAGGTGAGAGAGTGCACAGGGGAACGAGAGAACTCCTGGAATTCTTGAGACTATGCAGTACTGGACTGCGTGAGGCTTGTTGGCCTGTGAGCAATTCTCTCCAGGTGAGAGAGTGCACGAAGGAAGGAGAGGACTCCTGGAAGGAACCCTATAGCTGCCATAGAGCCCAGAGACTTCTGGTCCAGTCTGTTCCTGTAACCCAAGGTAAGGGAGATTGGCAAACGAAGGACTGTCCAGGTGATAGAGAAGGTGCATTCTCCTGGGGTGGAACAGGCATGTGGGGAATGAGGGTCTGTGGGCAGTGAGCGTGGGAGATTCCTGGGAGATCATTCTGTCCTTGTGGTTGTGTGTGACTGTTTTCCCTATAACCTCAGCCTGAGCCTAGATTCCTTGCCTTGGGGTGGAGCTTAGTCCCAGCTCGGGGGTGACCCACTGCTGAGTTGAGTGCGGTCTAAGGCTGAGAGGTTCGTGGAAGACCTGCATTTGGTTGGTGGAATCTATCATTGATAAAGATAAGTATATGATTATGATTTAATCATGTTTTGCATGATTGTGCTGCTTATGTATCATGTTTTCCGCTGTGTAAAAGAATTAATATGGAACGTTATGGATTGTTTAATTCTAGCAGTAATGATATGTTTTACTCTGATTTAAATGTGTTTAATTGTTTAAATGCATGGGATATATGATATATGTATGAGCTTTGTACAAATGGTGTGTACAAATTGGTATTAGAGCACGAGTAAGCCCAGATTTTTCGAAATGGGTGTGCTACAAATTGGTATCAGAGCCAAGGTTTCGACATTGAGCCTAGATGGGCCAGTGGAGCGGTCTTTGGACCGAGAATGTGAAGGGGAATTGGGTCTGGAGGACCAATTTCGAACCTTGGTTTGTTCCGGAGTGTCAAGTAGTTGCTTGACCGTGCTTACGAGCTCAGGAAGTATAACGGCGAGTGAAACCGCAGCTGGTGTGGTCTATGGCCATGGAGAGACAGGTCTCTACACTAATGGTGTTAGAACCTTAGGATCTGTTCGGGAGGGAAGGTGAGCCCTCGTGACCGTCGGATCTGGAAAAATGTGCATAGGAATTAAAATTCCTTTTGAAATACACAGGATTGTGGAAATCACGATATGAAAAATTTCGAATTGGTTAGGAACCGTCTGAGCCGTCAGATCTCGGCCGGAAAACCCGTCATCCGTAGGATCTGTCGGGAGATGTTCGAAGGTTAAACCTCAGAGACTAGGAGCAAAAAGCTCTGAAATAGATCTAGACTGTTCGAAAGACGGAGGACACGTGTCATGAGATTTCCCATTTTGGGAAATTGGGAATCGCGATATCGGGAGTCACGAAGGAGGTCGGGAATTTTTATGGTAAAAGTCCTGGGAACGATCTGAGCCATATGTGTTTCGGCATATGTGTTTCAGCATTGGAAAGTCCGAAACCGCGATAGGAGGTATGACTGTGGTCATATAAGGGGAGGTCGTGTGAACCATGAGTCTAGCCCGGAGGGCTAATGAGAGTTAGAGCGCATCGGTGTTTGGAAGCCCAAAACCTCGAAAGGATTGGGACTTTCCATGGTGGAAACCCAGGAGGAGTCGTGGGCTGTCCGATTTGAGATTGCCACGTGTAGAGAGATTACCTGTTTTGGAAAATCGGGGATTCAGAAGTTCCGTTGACAAAGAACTCGGACTCTCGTCGTGATAAATCCCGACCGTACTGTCGAGACGTTAACATGTGGCTAAGTCTCAATGAACGGACGAGATTCCTTCGGCGATTCTCCGGGTCTTTAACGACCGTCCGATGTGAGAAATATCTGACCGTTGGATTTTTCTAGGAATGGATGCGGACACATGGAGATGTACCGTGTGTCAGAGGGATGAAAAGAGAAGCGAGAGTGGTGGGACCCTAATGATGTCACCGAACGTGACGAGGATCCTCTGAAATGTGCCACGCACCACTTTGGTAAAGGGCGACAGCTGTGCTGTAGACCCGAAGAATAAGGTAAAACATAATTTCGGAAGTCGGTGGTTGGAAAGGAGAGTTAAATGGGAGTTCTCCAGTACCGAGGCTCCGAAACCCTGAAACCCGAAGTCCCGAGGTACAAAAAACTGAAGTTCTGAAATCCCGAAGTGCCGAAAATGAAAGCTTCGAAAACACAAAAATTGCAGAGCCGAACGAGAACTCAGAAAACCCATTAGAATCGAAATGTATTTTGTTCTTGTTGGTATTAGTTATAAATGCTGAAGATTGTTCCTGAAGGTTTAATGGCCTGATAAACTACGATTTTATTTTCACAGTGCGTGTGCAGAGTTCAACGGAGGTCAAGACTCCAGTTAACCAACGACTGAGTATGGAGTGGGGAAAGGTGCAGATTACCCCCGAAATAGAAGATGAACAGGAAGGAAAGGATGTTAACCTAGGAATCGAAGGATCGAACTCCAATGGGCACGGAAAGGAGAAGGATAAGGAAGGACACATAATGAAAACCATTGAAGGATTGCAAAGAGAGGCCAAGGCTCGCCGAGCTGATAGCCGAAAGCGTATGAAAGTCAGGGATTGGCAGGGTGA
>ML778159.1:206906-240286 GCA_009831015.1 Picea engelmannii
AGGATCTACGCAGCCCTGGACAATAAGCAAGCAAAATTTCAATCGCACATGATTGAAGTGGAAGGTATGATCAACAACCGACCACTTGTTATTTTAATTGATTTAGGGGCTAGCCATAGTTATGTAGATCCTAGAGTGGTGGATAGTTTGCATCTAATGAGAAGCAAACATGAGAAGTCTTAGTTAGTGCAGTTAGCCAGAGGGACCAAGAGGAAGGTCACTGAATTGGTTAAGTCTTGTTCAGTGGACATGAAAGGAATGAGCACTAAGGCTGAGTTGAACATTCTGCCTTTATGCTCATATGATTGCTTAATTGGGATGAACTGGTTGGACCAGCGCCATGCCCTTCTGGATTGTCGTAACAAGAGGTTCACATGCCTGAACGAAGAGGGAAATTAGGTAACAGTCCAAGGAATTTCCAGAGCCGTGGCTCTGAGGGAAATCTCATCCATGCAGCTGAAGAAATGTTACCGGAAAGGCTGTCAATTATTTGTAGCTCAGGTGGAAGAAGCATCCCAACATGTAGTATCAAATCTGGAAGACCATGAAGTACTCAAAGAATTCAAGGATGTATTTTAGGAGGTACCTGGACTACCTCCGAGGAGGGACATCGATTTTTCTATAAATTTTATGCCTGGAACAGCTCCAGTTTCGAAAGATCCTTATATAATGAGTACGCCAGAGCTGAAAGAGTTGCAATTGCAGCTCGAAGAGCTACTAAAGAAAGGTTACATTTGCCCCAGTGTGTCACCTTGGGGAGCCCCGGTCCTATTCGTGAAGAAGAAAGATGGGACGTTGAGGCTGTGCATTGATTTTCGATAGTTGAATAAGGTCATTGTCAAGAACAAGTATCCTCTGCCAAGGATTGATGATCTTTTTGATCAGTTGAAGGATGCAAAAATATTTTCGAAAATAGATCTCCGATCAGGATATCACCAAGTGAGAATAAAGGATGAAGACATCAGCAAGACCGCCTTTAGAACAAGATACGGTCATTATGAGTTCACAGTGCTGCCGTTTGGACTATCCAACGCGCCTGCTGTTTTCATGTGCTTAATGAACGGTGTGTTCAGAAATTATTTGGACAAGTTTCTCATAGTCTTCTTGGATGACATCTTGGTGTATTCCAAGGTAGAGGAAGAACATGAGCAACACCTGAGAATGGTGTTGCAGGTGTTTAGAGAACACTAGCTGTACGCAAAACTGAGCAAGTGTTCATTTTACCAAAGGCAGATCCATTACTTGGGACATATTATATCTGAAGAAGGGATCGATGTGGATCCTGAAAAGGTACAGGCCATTCAAGAATGGCCAGCGCCGAGGAGTGTGGCAGAAGTTAGATCTTTTATGGGTCTGGTAGGTTACTATAGGAAGTTTATAGTTGGATTCTCAAAGATATCCCATTCTATCACTTCCTTGCAAAGGAAGGGGAAGAAGTTCCAGTGGACTGAAGAATTTGAGAACAACTTCCAATGATTGAAGCAGCTGCTAACTAGTGCTCCAATCCTGAAGATTGCAGATCCAAATAAGGATTATGTAGTATGCACAGATGCGTGTAAGGAGGGGCTAGGAGGAGTTCTCAGCCAAGAGGGATTTGTAATTTGTTATGAGTCCCGAAAGTTGAAGGAGCATGAGAAGAATTATGCCACTCACGATTTAGAGCTGGCAGCAATCGTCCACGCCTTGAGGAAATGGAGACATTACCTCATGAGAAGGAGATTTGAATTAAGAACAGACCACAATGGTTTGAAGTATTTATTTGATCAGCCGACCTTAAATGCTAGACAAATCAGATGGTTGGAGTTTTTGTGCGAATATGACTTTGATATCAAGCATATAAAAGGGAAAGAAAATAAGGTGGCTGATGCACTCAGCAGAAAAGTGCACGAATTACATGCTACAACCACTAGCATGTACCAGACTGAGATGAAAGACAGAATTTTGGAAGCTGCAAATGTTGATTTGCAGCACAAAAGTCTTGTAGCAAAGCTACAGCAGCGTGAGAGACCACAGACCAAGGGAAGTTACACCTTGGGAACTAATGGTTTACTTCTGTATAAAAACAGAGTGTATGTACTTAATGTCCGAGAATTGAAGCTGACAATTCTAAAGGAAATGCATAACGTGGCTTATGTTGGACACCCTGGATATCAGAAGACTGTGGCAACAGTCAAAAGCCATTATTTTTGGTCGGGTTTGAAGAAAGAAATCGTTGAATACATTGTCAGATGTATGGAGTGCCAGAAGGTTAAGGCGGAGCATAGGCACCCAACAGGGTTGTTGCATCCTTTACCTATTCCTGAATGGAAATGGGACGCAGTAACAATGGATTTTATCACAGGATTGCCCAGAACAAGCAAGCAACATGATTCAATCATGGTGGTAGTGGACAAGCTTACTAAAGCTACCCATTTTATTCCACTAAAAACCACCCACAGAGTAGCAGATGTTGCTGATATTTTCCTAAAAGAAGTTGCACGCTTGCATGGAATTCCTAAGACAATTGTGTCTGATAGAGACCCGAAATTCACTTCGAAATTCTGGAAAGGACTGTTCAAAGGATTCGGAACGAAACTGAACTTTAGTACAGCGTATCATCCCGAGTCTAATGATCAGACAGAGAGGGTGAACCGGGTAATAGAAGACATGCTGAGAATGTATGTGATGGATAAACCATCAAGGTGGGAAGACTACCTACATTTGGTAGAATTCGCCTACAATAATGGGTATCATGCATCATTGAAGATGAGCCCATTCGAAGTGCTTTATGGAAGAAAGTGCAACACTCCAGTGAGCTGGGATAATCCAACTGACAGAGTAGTAGTTGGGCCTGAACTACTCAAAGAGATGGAAGACTAAATGATAAGAATTAAACATAGTTTAAAAGCTGCCTAGGACAGGTAGAAAAGTTACGTTGATAGTAATAGAACCCATAGAGAATTCAAAGTGGGTGATCATGTTTTCCTGAAAGTGAAAACTAACAGGAATTCCCTGAGGCTGGGAAGTTGCACCAAGTTGGCAGCAAGATTTTGTGCACCATTTGAGATCCTAGAAAGGATTGGGCCGGTTGCATACATGCTTTCATTACCTGCATCTATGACTGTACATAATGTGTTTCATGTTTCACTGCTTAAGAAATACATACCTGATGTTAATCATGTTATCGATTGGAATGTGATTTAGGTGGAACCAGAAGGTGTCCTGCAAGTGCATCCTGTGTGCATATTGGACAGGAAAAGCAAACAGCTCTGGAATCGAGCTATAGAGCTTGTAAAGGTCCAGTGGACCTGGTATGGTCCTGAGGACGTGACATGGGAGCATGAAGAGGTTATGCGGGCAAAGTACTTGCATCTTGTTGAAAATTTTGAAAGGCTTGCAGAGACAGTGTAAGTTGCACTGAAGACAGTGCAAAAATAAGAGGAGGGGGATTGTAATGTCCCCAAGGCCGAGCCCCGTTGTAAACCATGTTTAGAAAGGAATTGTAATAATGTTTTATAGGCTGGTGAGCCAAGTTTTCATAAGCTGGAGGCTTATGTGTTGTTAGGCTAGGGAGCCTGAGTGTTGAAGGCCAGGAACCTGTTGTTGTATATGTAATCATGCAGAACACTTAATAAAATATAAATACCACCAAGTGCAGATCAACCACGATGAATGAGTGAAGGGGGACTGCGCATCCACAGAGTGGGCAAGGAATTAGGAGCTGGAAGGTGGGAAAGGGGCTAAGTGTTGAACCTAGGGGCTTAAGCCTGGGAATGATATTTTAATATTATCCCAAAAGATATGTGCATCATATGTTTTTATCCTAAGTCCTTTTGGAAGGACACGTGAATTTCCAAGTGGTGGGAGGAACGTGTACTGGTGGAACGCATGCAGTTCCATGGGTGACAAGTGTCAACCCTAGTGCATGCGAATAAAATGGCCAGGGTGAGCCATGAGAAGTCTCTGATTCCCATTCCACCAGATTGTCTGAACGCGTACGGAGCTCTGAGCAGTATGACTAACCCGACTCCTGTAGAGAACCTTGGGGAGACCCTGTGACTTGAATGTCTGTTTCTGACTCTGAGAAATCCCATGCATGTAACCCCAGCTTACGAGAAGCCTGTGTTGAATTCGGGGAAGAGTCATTGCTTGTTCGGGAAAGCTGAGCGAGACTATGCAAACATTCCCTGTTCCGAAGTCGTGACTGTGAAGCCATCCTGTGATTGCCGAATCCAATTTTTGGAAAGCCTGTGTTTGTTTTCCCGTGGAATTGTTGAGACTACACAGTACTGGACTGCGTGAGGCTTGTTGGCTTGTGAGCGACTCCCTCCAGGTGAGAGAGTGCGCAGGGGAAGGAGAGAACTCCTGGAATTGTTGAGACTACGCAGTACTGGACTGCGTGAGGCTTTTTGGCCTATGAGCGATTCTCTCCAGGTGAGAGAGTGCGCGAAGGAAGGAGAGGACTCTTGGAAGGAACCCTGTAGCTACCATAGAGCCCAGAGACTTCCAGTCTGGTTTGTTCTTGTAACCCAAGGTAAGGGAGATTGGTAGCCGAAGGACTGTCTAGGTGACAGAGAAGGTGCATTCTCCTGGGGTGGAACAGGCATGTGGGGAATGAGGGTCTGTGGGCAGTGAGCGTGGGAGATTCTTGTGAGAGCATTCCGTCCTTGTGGTTGTGTGTGACTGTTTTCCCTATAACCTCAGCCTGAGCCTAGATTCCTTGCCTTGGGGTGGAGCTTAGTCCCATCTCGGGGGTGACCCACTGCTGAGTTAATGAGCAGTGCGGTCTAAGGTTGGGAGGTTTGTGGAAGGCCTGCATTTGGTTGGTGGAATCTACCATTGATAAAGATAAGTATCTGATTATGCTTTAATCATGTTTTGCATGAATGTGTTTCTTATGTATCATGTTTTCCGCTGTGTAAAAGAATTAATATGGAATGCTATGGATTGTTTAATTCTAGCAGTAATGATATGTTTTACTCTGAGTTAAATGTGTTTAATTGTTTAAATGCATGGGATATATGATATCTGTATGAGCTTTGTACAAATGGTGTGTACAAATTGGTATCAGAGCGTGAGTAAGCCCAGAGTTTTCGAAATGGGTGTGCTACATATACTATGGAGGCATTCGTGAGTTATACCAATAGTATCCTGTATCCTCCTACCTTTCAAGAATCCTAACCGTTTCTTCTAAGAGAGTGCTAGACATAATAGGCTTGATCTGGTTGGCGATGATTTTGGAAATCAGTTTATAGTACAAATTGCATAAGGAAATGGGCCTAAAGTCCCCGAAAGTTGTTGGATTATTTTCTTTTGGAATTAGGGCGAGGAAGGTAGAGTTTAAGCTTCTTGTTATAGACCCGCTTTTCCTAGATGACTCAATCATTTGTTCGAGGTCTTCGCCAACCAAATCAAAATAATATGTAAAAAATTCCACTATCCAGCCATCGGGGCCTGAATTCTTGTCTCTTTTGAACAGTGTTAGGACATATTTGATTTCTTCTAAAGTGACTGGATCATAAAGAGAACTTGCCTCTTCATGATTAACCATCCTGGAGAAAAGAATTGTTACTTGTACCTGTTCATTAGTGAAGGCAGTAGAACGGGCTTTGATTTTTTTTTGAAGTAATGAATAGTCTTATCCTTAATTGTTGTCGGTCCTGAGTGCCCTTGTCCATCTTCATCAGTTATCTCCCACATATGATTTTGAATGCATCTATGGTTAGAAAAGTGGTGAAAGAATTTTGTATTTCGATCACCACTTTTAACCCAGATCGCCCTGCTTCACTCATGCCATTTTTCTTCGTTATCTCGAAGTAGCTTGTTCCTTTCCATCTCTAAATTGCTAAGAAGAAGTTCTTTATCCGATTGAGAGTAGTCATCCACAAAACTCAGAAAAGTATCTCTTATCTGTGATTCTAAAAATTCCATGTGTTGTATTAATTTGTTTCTCTGCTTCACCCACACTTCAGTTTTCCTTTTTAGTTCCTTTAGCTTCCAAACAAGTCTCTGCTGGCAACCCAATTCTGTATTGAATTTAGGATCCTTCCAAACCTGAAAAACTAGATTTTTTTAATCCTCATTGATCAACCAAAGGGGATTGAGTTTAAAGGGATACGCTCTATACTTCGGCAAAATTTCCAGCTGTAAAATTACAGGGGCATGATAAGATATGAAGGGATACTCCACCCAGGAACGATAAAGGCCACTCGAAGATAATAAACCTTCTGAGATTATGAATCTATCCAATATCTTAGCAATAGCATGTGCCCCACGACGACCATTGGGCCAGGTTGGAACCACCTTGTTTGGTCGTAAATCCACTAAATATTTTGATTGCAACAATAACTTATAATAATCTGCCAAAGAATCGGGAGAATTAGAACCTCCCCAAACCTCATCAAACGAAAGAGTAATATTAATATCTCCTGCAAGGATCAAATTATCAAGAGATAGTAGACCACTATCAGCCACTAGATCCCAAAAGGCTCGCCTATCCGAGCACAAACCATACACATTAAGTAGTGAAAGTTGCTTCTAGCTAGCAATTACTTTTCCTGTCATCAAAATACCACCATAGGTGAGATGTGGTTTCAAATAAAAAATATTAGGATCCCAAGTGACTAATAAACCACCAAAGGTACCAAGAGAATTAACAACATAAGAAACTCAAGAAGGACGGAACGTATTCATAAAATCCCTAGCTTTCTTTTCATGAACTAAAGTCTCCTGTAAAAAGATAATCTCCGGGCGGACTCGATCCAAAGGCGACGAAAAGAGGCGGCTTTTAGGGTGCCCCCTACCCCTTTGATATTCAAAGAAAGAAGGATCATTATTTATCCCTTGCTAGGGCCTTCATTGCTCTAAGTGCCCCACAATTCGTGGCAAAAGAATCATTATCGCAGGTTTGACTGGTCACACCTAGCAGTTTTTTCTGAGAGCTACAAGTCTTGATAGGAGAGTGTTCAATGCCAAAACTTCTTGACCAAGCAAACTCCTTCCCTATCCCTTCCACTCGAGAAGCAGATGTATTGGGTTTCCCCCCACCAATAGAATCATCAAAGACAAAATTACCCAAGTAGACTAGTAAAGGAACAGTTGACTTATGATCACGAATGAAAGGTAGAAGAGAATCAAGCACAACAGATAGAGAGGATTCATTTTCCTCAGATTCTCGACAACCAGGAATCACAACAGTCACATCCAACATGGAATTAGGCTGGGAGGAGGCGACGTTCACATGGATCTGTTCTAAACCGTTAGGAGAAGAAACATGACGAGGGCCCAAAATTGGGAGATGATTAAAAGGCAAATCTAGAGAGGAAGTATTAGTTAAGGCAGTCTTAGACTGAATCAAGACACTCGGCTCTTGGCTAACACACTCTTTTGTCAACGGAGCCAAAAAGGATTTATCAACCACACTAGGTAAAGGTTCCCTGGTAGTCGACCACTTAAGCTAGCCCGAAGAATCCAAAGCCTCTCGCTCCCAAGAAGTTAATGAATCAAAAAGGGTGGGGCAAAAGAATTTTAGCTTACCTGAAAGTGTATCCAATGGCTCACTCTAGTTGTCCAGCTCTGACGGATAATGAAGACTTCCAGAACCAAAAATATCCACAACAGGGGAACAATCTAGCACATTCCAAACACTTTGAAAAACGTCTACATCCTCAACAAACACCGACCCATTACAGTCTCGACGAAGGTGTCTCGTACAACAACATAGACTACAACAAAAAGGAATTCCCATATAGTCTAGTCTCTGAAGTAACATACGACCACACCATTCAACCTCAAGAACCTCTGGTAAACCACCATGAATGTTAATCTTCACTAAAATTTTACCAACCTTCCTTGTTGGGGCCTTTAGAAACTAATGGTCTATTGTAATGAACGTTCCCAAAGAGTCGTTGATGGCTTTGAGAATGCCTTCATTCCACAGGTGAATAGGTAAGCCACGCAAGAGTACCCAAAAGTGTCTTTTAGGGAAATAATTGGTTGTTGGATCAAAAGCAACCCACCACCTCTTAAGCAATATACTACTGCCTCCAAAAACCCAACAGAAGCCATTAAAAGGGTAGTATCCTCGGGAGTTGGGCAGATAAACCCTGGCCAACCCTTCTCAACATGCAAAACCTCCGGCGAATAGCCTAAAGTAGGAGCCCAGTGTTTCTCCATCCAAGCCTAAAGTTGTGTATAACATTCAAGAGTTTTGTATAATATTCATTGGTCTTTGTGGGTAGTGGACTGTGACGTTCGTTGATCGTGAATAAAGGTAAATTGAATCTTTCGCTTGGGAAACCTATCCATTCGCGTTTAAGTTGAATACACGTTAACTGTACCTTCCACTTGAGATTACATGTGTACCATTCATTGAATTTCAACTGAGTAACGTATCCCATACGCAATTTCCACTGAGTAACCTATACCATACGCAATTTCAACTGAGTAACCTATCCCATACATTTTTCTGTGTTATATATGACCTGTAGGCTTTGTGAAGAACCTATGCCACGCGCATTTTTCTGTTACATATATGACTTGTATGATGATTTGATTTAGCTATGTACTGGTATGTTTCTTAGCTCTGCACGGTTGCCTATTGACTTTGTTTGCATATATTCGGTCTTAATGGATATCGCATGGGTATTATGGTATTCTGTGCTGGGGATTACCTCCGCCATCGTAGTCTTAGGGTTGGATTTGTGCAGGAGGACTTATTGCAGGCTTCCTCCCGGGCCTCCGGGATGGCCGATTGTGGGAAATCTGTTGCAGTTGGGTAACAAGCCCAACGAATCTCTCTTCCACCTTGCTACCAAATACGGGCCTCTCATGTGTCTCTCTCTTGGAATGAAAACTACAGTGGTGGTCTCCTCTCCTGCCATGGCAAAGGAAGTTCTCAAAACCCACGACCAACTCCTATCAGGCCGAACTGTCATACAATCAATCAATTATGTTTCCCACTACAAATCCTCATTAATTTGGGCTCAATGTGGATCTCACTGGCGTATGCTCAGACGAATATCCAATACAGAGCTATTCAGTGTCAAGAGGCTAGAGACCCTGCAACATTTGAGAAGAGATCAAGTATTCCGAACGATCCAGCAGATTCTGCAGGAAAGTATAAAGGGGGAAAGTATAAATATCGAAGATACTATGTTCCACTCTGTTGTTAATCTGTTAGGTAACATGGCCTTTGGTAAAGACATGTTTGATTCCCACTCTCCAGCCTTCCAAGAGTTCAAAGACAGTATTTCGAAAATGATGGTAACTGCAGGAGCTCCTAATTTGGCGGACTATTTCCCCTTTCTTCAGTGGTTGGATCCTCAGGGTGTTGGACGTAACACGAAAATCTATATGGAAAGGGTATTCGGTATTCTAGACAAATTCATAGACGACCGCCTTGCCAAAAGAGGCAAAACGATGGACGGCAATGATGGTCCGAAGGATCTCTTGGACGTTCTGTTGGACATGAGAAGCGATGAATTTACTCTCATCGATATCAGAGGCTACTTAACTGTAACTCTTTTTATTATCTCTTGTCGGTCTTATATTTAGTGATGGATGGTATCTTATTTTAAGACATGTTGTAGTTTACTACTGCGATTGATACTGCCCAATTCAATTCCTCTGATGTCTACTTGTTTGTTGCAGGACATATTTGGGGCAGGAAGTGACACCACTGCGAAGACAATGGAGTGGGCGATGGCAGAACTCATATGCAATCCAGAGAAAATGAAACGAGCCCAGACCGAGTTGGACGCGGTGGTTGGCCGTAACCGAAGGGTGGAAGAAAGTGACACCGACCGTCTCCCTTATCTGTGTGCAGTGGTAAAAGAAGTGCTCCGACTGCACCCGGTAGCTCCTCTGCTCCTACCACATAGAGCAGATAGCACTTGTGAAATTCGGGGATACGTGATACCCAAAGACACCCAAGTAATCGTGAATGTATGGGCGATCGGAAGGGACCCTGCCATCTGGAATGAGCCATCGAAATTTATCCCAGAGAGATTTATCGATAGTAAGATGAGTAGTGTGGATTACAAGGGACAACACTTCGAGCTCCTAACGTTCGGAGCAGGTAGGAGAGTGTGCGTGGGGCTTCCGTTGGCGAGTCGGGTGATTCACCTGGTATTGGCTTCTCTCCTCCATTCATTCGACTGGACACCTCCCAAGGGCGTGACTGCAGAGCATGTGGACATGACTGAGAAGTTTGGGGTGATCCTGCAAAAGGCAGTGCGCTTGGAAGCAATTCCCACGCCACGCCTGCCATCGGATGTCTACTAACGTGTTGTTTCCCAGTACTGTTCAATGCATTAATGAATGCTCTGTCGTTCCCGTTCTATCACGAGTGATCTTATCCTGATACACACGTATCTGTGTTTGTGCCACGTGACATCGAAAGTCTGGTTTTCCTGATACACACGTATCTGTGTTTGTGCCACGTGACATCGAAAGTCTGGTTTCCGAGGCTTTCATGTTAGTAAATTCAATTGGCAAAAAAATTTGGCTTCTTATTTACATGTCTATTTAAATGTTTTTGATTTTCATAGATCAGTTTTTTTATTAGTATTTATCCGATGATTGTTAATTTTTTTATAAAAATGTATATTTTTTATCTTTTTATTTTTTATTAGATTTGAACGTGTGGTTTAGTATTTTATTTTTTTTTAAATTTGAATTTATAATTTTTTAAGAGAAAATAAGTGTTTTTAACCATTAAATTCACTCAAGCACTATGACTTAAAATTATTTTTAAAATATTAAATTAATGATATTAATTTGTTAGGAGAAAAAAAAAATAGTATATAGATAGGTTTGTTTTACTTAGGTATAATTCATATAGTTTTATATTGTAATTTATCTATTAACAAACTTCAACAAGACAAATATATGTGAAAGGACACAAATTTTTTATATTATTTTTAACTTCAAAATTAGCATCTTAACATTATATGGACATGAACCTCAAGATTAATAACACAAATCCCCATTGTATGGACATGAACCTCAAGGTTAATAGCACAAATCCATTGATAATTTTCAGGAGAGGAGATTGACTTTAAAAATGTTCAATGAAAATCTCTCTACTTTCCATGAAAACCTCAAAAAAGTGAAAAGATAGAAATACTAATAAATTTCTTAAACTTTGAGTTTATAAATATGAAAAAAATATTTGAAAACAATTTATGAGATGAAACCAAATACTAGAAAATATTGTTTAGATGATACAATCTATATAAAGAAGTGTAATAAGTTTGTGATGGAAGACCATAACAATAACATAGTATAACTACAATGCTTGGGTAATAGAGAGAAAAAAAGACTCACTCTCATTCCAAGTATGTTGGATGATTGTGGTATGTAGTGAGCACCATGGCAACCATGAAAGTCAATGTTGGGTTACTCGACAATATCCCTTTTTACGACATTAACATAGATATGAGAATAATGCATTCACAATAGCAATAGTTCCAAATTGGGGCTTCTTTAGAGTAACTTGAGTTTCTTAAACACAAAATGATCCTACCTAACAAGCGTTGTCAAAATGTTTAGAATGAACACAATAGACTCATGGGATTTTGGTAAGCATAAGAAGAGGTTGTTATATTTGTTTTCAACTTTATGGAACTTGCACACACTAAAACAAATGATTTTGGGCAATTAAAAGTATAGATGTTTCATATTCCCTATAATAAAAATACAAGTCTATTGAATATAGAGCCTTGCATGATTTTGGGTGCTCAAAAGTATAGATATTTCAAATTCTCTACGATAAAACACACTTCCAATGAATATGGATGCTTGTAAATCTTCAAACCAAAATATCCAACATGGGATAAGGCCAAAGATCTATGAAAAATGAAAACCCAATGACCATGAATTTACCTTTGGATCAAAGAGAGTTGGTATTGCACGGACTTGCTACAACCAATGGAAACCACTTTGAATTGCAATTAATTGGTAAGCTCTCTTTTGAAAGGACTTTTAGAACTTCATTCCTTCCTTTCATGCCAACCTATCAATGTAATTGACGTGATAGGATGCATTGATAGGAATGGTTTTTTTTATGTTAACTCTAAAGAACATGGTAGTGTTTTAGTGCATAGTAGATAGGAAGAGAAGTTGGGTAGGTGCAAGAGAATGGAATTTGATGCCTACAAATTACAACCATTGGGCAAGGAAGGACATGGTAAGTAATTCACATACCTTTAACTCAATTGACATTTTCTATGAATTTGAAGTTGGAATTGATCATTTAATTGTGTTTGTGATTTCTTTTACTTGTTTGAGGTGGGTTGTTTCATAAATAATCCACATGGTATTTAAGTACACACCTAGCAAGGACTTCTTATTTCTTACAAAGATATTCAATTAATGTGATAAATTCACCATTGAGCCATTTTGCAAGTTCCTCTACAATGAAAGAGTGCTTATATGAAGCATTTACTTACTTAAGGGTGTCAGCTACATTTTATAATAAATTTTCTTAGAAAAATGTTAATAGTGATGGTTTTCAGTTTTTAAATTGTAAAAAAATAGTGACATGAAAAACCATCTTAAAGGTGGAGGGAAAATTTCAAAATCATTGATATGAATACCACAATATACCTCTATTATTTATTTTTTTAGTATTTGGCAGAATTGACAACTAGTTGAGGCTTGTACTCACGTTTCCCACCACTGCCACTATAACTCCAGACGTGCTCACGTGGTTCCATAGATGGCACACAAGGTAAGCCAAGGTTTCCAATTGGTGACCTCACATCACCTATTGTTCTACACCTCGGGGGCTAGAAATATTTAGATATTGATTTAAATATTTGAATTGGATTCATAATCTTGAAAAAAAATTCATTGAGGTTGGAAACTTTATTAAAGTGTTGGAAACAAATGTAGAAATGTTGAATGATGATTATGGAATGAGAAAAAATATACTTTCAACATTTTAACTATTCATGTTACTTTTTACCGGCAAAAATTAAACCTATAACACCTTGAAATTTGAAATAATTTAAACAAATCCAAAAAACTTACCATAACCTATAATTTTAAAATTAAATACAATGTCATTTGATATAAATTTAAACAAATCCAAAAAACTTACTATAACCTATAATTTTAAAATTAAATACAATGTCCATTAACCTATTCTTTTAATTGAATTTGGATGAATTTCCATGAAATATTAGTTATCATTAAATATTAGTATAAATAAATTTCTAATAAAAATATATTCCATATTATTCTTTTAATATGATTAACCTATTCTTTTAATTGAATTGGGATGAGTTCCAATGAAATGTTAGTTATCATTAAATATTAGTATAAATAAATTCTTAAGAAAAATATATTCCATATTATTCTTTTAATATGAGAAGTAATCATTACATTAAAAAAAAGTTTAATATGGGAAGTAGTCATTACATTTAAAGACAAAGTTTAATATGAGAAGGTAATCATTACATTAAAAAATGTTAAAAAAGAGTTTAATATGAAAAGTAGTCATTACATTTATTACATTTAAAGAAAAAGTTTAATATGACAAGGTAATCATCACATAAAAAAATGTTAGTCTAAATTTTTTGAAAATGATTAATTTAATTATTGGAAAAAATAATAATAAAATTAATAATAACAAAAGATTAACTCATACATTTTTATGAAATTTAAAAATAAAACATGGAATAATTATCATCTATAAAATTTAAAAATAAAACATGGAATAATTATCATATGAAGATAATAAAACATTATTAAACTTTTATAATTTTTAATTACATTTAATCAAAATTCTTAATTATTAAAAAAAACAATAAAACTAATAATAACAAAATTAATTCATAATAAAATATTATTAAACTTTTATAATTTTTAATTACATTTAATTAAAATTCTTAATTATTAAAAAAAAACAATAAAACTAATAATAACAAAATTAAGAATAGCAAAAGAGTAGCTCATACATTTTATGAAATTTAAAAATAAAACATGGAATAATTATGACCTATGAAAATTAAAAATAAAACATGGAATAATTATCATTAAGAAAAAGATAATAAAATATTATAAAACTTTTTTAAATTTTAATTACAGTAAATCAAAATTATATTCCAAATTTTATTAAAAATCAAAATTAATAAACTAATCATTAAACCGATCTTTACAATAATATGTTAAAATATTATTTTATACAGTTATTAGTATTTTGTTGTTCGTATCTTATCATTTAAAATCTTATCTTGATGGAGTGTCCATGTTTGTGCCATGCGATATTTGAACTTTGAACTCTGGTTTGGTTTCGTAGTCTTCTCGGGTTAAGTTACCTCCATGGAGAAAAATAAAATTTAAATATGTTGAAATCTGGTTTCACATCCATCCGTCATGGTTGAAATTTGGTTTCTACTTGTCAATTTAAAAGTTTTTCAAATACTACTTACATATTCATATTGATTCCATGGTTGAAAATGGATGGCATTTTTTAAAAATGTCTACACACATTTATAGCCATCCAATTTTTCATAGTTTATTTAATACGCCATTTAATTATGTGGTCGAATATTACTACTTATCTTCGATTTTTTCCCTTGGCGATTTTGGAAGTTATTTAATGGTTTTGTTTTTAATTAAAGTTAATGAATTTTCTATTTTAAGAAACATATTTAATAATAGTGGTAGTTTAATTTTTCTTCGTTTTTATTTATTTATTTAAATATATTTGTTTAATTTTGTTTCAAATCAGGTGAGAAATTGTTGGATTTGTATATGTATATTTGAGTCGTTAAATCTGATGTATAATCTAAATGTTCTCTTGGTTTTGCAGCATGCTTGATCCATTTCTACATTAAGAAATGTCAAATTTTTTGGAGAATCTTGGTCAATCTCCCATTGACCTTCTTAGTTATAATGTATAGAATGAACATAATCATACTCATGGGATTTTGGTAAGTTCAAGATGAGGTTGTTATATCGCCTTTCACTTTAATGATACTTGCACATGATGGCATTATTTTTGGTCAAGCCTATTAGATCACAAAGTCTTGCTATTTTTAACCCATATTTTTTTGAAATAAACCACATTTATGTAGCCTCACTTCTCTTAAACCTATTGTTGCTAGTGCTTTTGATGTATGATTCCTTTTTCCTCACCATCTCAACTTAAAACTAATAGATAGGTCCACCACCTAGTTGTTTTAAGAGATAAGGTTTAAGAATGTTGGGCAATCACACCATTCTTATGAGAGCATCTCTATGGTATGATGCAGGGTTGGAGATGCTATAGATTATCATATTTTGATTGTTCTTCTCACGCATTATTTATTTTCTAGCATTGTGATTTGGTTATGATGTATAGTGAGTATTTTGTTTTATTATTATACCTGTCGAAGGCATAGGTATATAGAAATCGATATGCATTGATCCAGTATTAGTTTCTTTTGAATTATTTAAATATTAACAGTTTAACCAAAGTTTTAACAAAAACATCTTTGGCAATTATTAGTTTAAAGCATTTTTCTGATGTTTGATTGGTGGTTCAAATGACCTTGTTATTGCAGAGCCACCCAAATTTTGCACCTCAAATTTAGTTTAAAGCATACGTTTGCCTCGTAATTTTTCCCCTACTCAGTAATGCTGGAAATAAAGTATAACATTACTTGTAAACAATAAATGTTTGTTTTTCAATGTGATATTTATACTATTTTCAATTTCCCTGACAGCTTGGTTGTCGAGGTTGTTGTTTGAGTGACAATGTCGTGGTCGTTTGTTGAGTGGCAATGTGGCGGTCTACGTGTTGGAGCTTCCACTAAGCTATGCATGCAACCCACATTCGACAACGCCTATTATCACAACGCCATGAAAGGACTGGCGCTTCTTCCTTGACGAGTTATGCGGGCATTGATTTTACAAAATCTCGATCATTGGATCAATTATATGTATTGATAAATATTTTTCTTTGCAATACTAATCAGGGAAGGCAAGCTGCCTGCAGGCGATTTTGTTTTTGGGTGGCAGTCAATTTTGATGCTGGATATGTGAGGAAGCTTCTACTATTACATTATGCAGCCTGTTGTTGTTATTGTTTCTACACGCAGACACTGAGAAATCTTTGAATTCAAAGACCTGTAATCTGAGTCTGCGGTCATTCAATTTGTGGCCAATTCAAAATTGTATATTGATGTTTATATCAGAGATTGGTAAGGAGAAAGCGTGAAAATTTGAGGGATTCATATAATGAAAATGCCTGTGTTTTTTTTTCTTTATTCATGCGTTTCATAATTTGCTCCATAGATTGATTGCCATTTCATATATATATATATATATATATATATATATATATATATATATATATATATATATATATATATATATATATATATATATATATATATATATATATATATATAAGGATTTATCCTTACAACTGTCATTCTTCATTTGAATGATTCTTATTCGAGATTGTTGAGTTCAATGTACAGGCATGTCTGTACAAAATTATAGATGAATTGGACCTCCTAGTCCATATGCTTGCATGCCAATATGCTCGTGTGTTGACTGTAGTCTTCCTTTTCGCAAAGTTTTTCATGGTTTCATTTATCTGTTGATTTGAGGTCATGTGTTCCTCACCTTTTTCTCCCATCAATCACTCTATGTGAACTATTTGATTTGATTTTTAGAATGAATTTACCCACAAGAAAAGAGTTTTTGTTGCCGTAACACGTATTTAATCTCCATTTTCTTGAAACCAGCGATCCATTCCGATAGTTGTATTCATAATTTGTGGTGTTGGAGGTCAGTGCCCTAACTACATTGGAGCCCATGGGAGACTTTATGTCTATGTTGCTCCTGTAATTGCCAATCGGCAAAGGTCTTGCCTATACAAATGACCACTGTTAGCATAATGAAATGCAGGTATTGATATTCAGTTATGTGGTTTTAGTTGTGCCATGGAGGAGAGAATCAATATGCTCCAAGTTACTGGCCATCAAACGTTGGACTTGTTTTGTAGTGACAATATTGCTCCAATCTATCAATGACACCAACTTCGATTTTTCCGATTACTCTTATGATTTGAAGAAAATTATGGGGATTAATCAACTCCAACTGAATAGTTTGGCGGTGGCCTCAGACCTTGGAAATCTCATGGGTTGGGTTTCTAGATCGGCATGCGCATTTCTGCCAACATGGGTTGTTCTTGGCATTGGAATGAGTTTAGGAATGGTGGGTTATGGCGTTCAGTGGATAATTCTGACTGAAATCATTCATCCATTGGATTATTGGCAGGTTATGCTCTTTCCATATTCTATTTATTTTTTTTGTACTTTATCTAGATTGAGGAATGGATTTTTCTGAACTGTATAAAAGAGTTCCTGCACAGTGTATAAGACCTTCAAAGATGGAGCTTAAAAGATATTACAAGTTTCTTCGCATAATAATTAGATAGTTGAAATAGAATTCTATAACACTACTTCCATGTTAGAAATTTCCATATATTATATTTTTACAAGCGTGGTTTCAAAATATTGGCATGGATTCATTGTTGCGTTTTTTAAAAATGTTTACAGGTTTTACTGTGTTATAGCTTATTTGGTATTCGACTTTATGAGATTTAATTTGTTATTTTGGACAATGCAAGTGTATATATTGTGCATTCTGGCTGGGAATAACATATAGAAATAGTATTCAATATTACCGTGTCATTTCTGAAGGAATATTACTTCATGCGATCAACCCATTTTGTCTTATCTTTATTTGTAACACGCAGGAAATTCGTGAAGTCATACTACATATCTAAGATGCCATAGTGTTAATGTTTAAGCCATTATTATAGATGTTTGCATTTCATTAGATAACAATAGCATAATCCAAGATCACTGAGAAATACACAATCACAAGAGTCACAACATTTATCTTGGGAAACCCTCTAGGGGAAGAAAACCCAACAAAACTTCCTTAATATAGATAGCCAATACAATGCCAAGAAATCTCTATGCTAAAACATAAATTCCTCTCCAAGATATGCACCACTCTCTCTCTCCTTTATCGGTAACAAATCAGAACTTGTCTCTCAAACTGAGCAAGTGAGTTATGATCAAATGAGGCGCTAGCCTCCTTTATTTATACAAGTTCTGGCACGTGTGAAGTGTCTCTTCACTGGCAGGGCCGACTTCTCAATCTGGATGGGTAAACCCACCTTTATTATATTTCTGGGTCTCTTAATTAACTGCTGGGGATGACTTCTTATTCTGCCTATTATAATTTTCTTTTGACCAATTTGCAAAAGGGGATTTGGTCCTATTACAATATCCTACATGATCAATCCACAATGGGGATTGATCCTATGAATAAAATATCAATAATAATAAGAATACTCTTTGCAGTTACATTATTTCAACACTCCCCCTTAACAAGAAGGGTATTCTTCAGCAGCATCATGCGAGAGAGAGGGCATCATCATCAACAACATCAGGTGGGAGGACAACATCATCAATATCATCTTGGCTAGCGTATCTATAAATCATCGAAAGTTTTCTTTATCGGCAACATCGTCATTCTCGAAAGAATGCCATCATCATCTGCATCAATATGTATCAGTATAAAAAATGATACCTCATCACAATACTAGGCTGGCCCATCATAGTACTAGACTGGCTCTATGTCACAGCTGTTAAGCTGGTAGCTCAGTGCAAGTCACATCTTTCTTTACGTCTAACAACTAGGTCAGAAACAAGGTATACATCATCTTTCTTTACGTCTAACAACTGGGTCAGAAGCAAGGAACACATCATCTTGCTTTACATCTAACAACTAGGTCAGAAGCAAGGAACACATCATCTTTCTTTACGTCTAACAACTAGGTTAGAAGCAAGGAACACATCATCTTCTTGCTTTACGTCTAACAGCGATGTCAGAAGCAAGGAATCATCTTGCTTTACGTCTAACAACAAGGTCAGAAGTAAGGAACACACATCATCTTGCTTTACGTCTAACAGTGAGGTCACAAGGAATAATCTTGCTTTACGTCTAACAACGAGGTCAAAAGCAAGGAAGAGACACATCATCTTTCTTTACATATAACAACGAGGTTAGAAGCAAGGAATCATCTTGCTTTACATCTAACAACGAGGTCAGAAGCAAGGAACACACACATCATCTTGCTTTACATCTAACAACGAGGTTCGAAGCAAGGAATCATCCTGCTTTACGTCTAACAGTGAGGTCAGAAGAAAGGAATCATCTTGCTTTACGTCTAACAATGAGGTCAGAAGCAAGGAATCATATATACTCCCCCTTTCAGGGAGGGTCCTTTCGGACTATACCAAGCTTATCTCGAAATTGTTCAAACTTTACACGAGATAGAGGTTTGGTCAACACATCAACAACCTATTCATCTGTGCTAACATACAGGAGCTTCAAGGCTCCTCTCTGCACCATGTCACGAATGTAATGATAGTGAATCTCTATGTGCTTCGACCTGTCACGGAATATAGGATTCTATGTCATCTTTATGCAGCTCTGGTTGTCACATAGGATCGTGGTTGCTTCCATATCTAGGTCAAATAGACCGGTCAGCAACTTTTGAAGCCATATAGCTTCGCAGCTAGCATAACATGCGGCAATGTTCTCTACTTTCGATGTGCTGAGAGAAATACTGGATTGCTTCTTACTCTGCCACGAAATCATGGATGATCCCAAACTGAAACAACATCTGGAAGTGCTTTTTCTTTCAGCAACGCTTCCTGCCCAATCTGAATCAGTGTATCCACTCAATGTGAAATTATGATCTCCATCATAACTGAGAACATAATCTATCATACCTTTAAGGTACCTCATCACATGTTTTGCAGCCACTAGGTGAACACGTCTGGGTTCTACTAGAAACTGACTCAAGGTGTTCACGGCAAAACAAATGTCTGGTCTGGTGTTCTTCAGGTACATCAACGATCGAATAATCTGACTATACATTGTGGTATCAATCAATTCTGACGACGTATCGACCAACAACTTCAACTTCACTTCCATGTGTGTATTCATGGGCTTGCATTCCAGCATATTGAATCTCTTTAAGATTTCGACCGTGTACTTCCCTTGGTTAAGGAAGATCCTCTTAGGACTTTTCCATACCTCAAGACCTAAGAAGTAATGCATTAGGCCGAGGTATTTCATTTCAAATTATGAGGCAAGTCTCTTTTTACATTCAGCGATGATCTTTTCTTCTCTAGTTAAGACTAAGTCATCCACATATAGCAGTAAGATTACTGGCTCATTATCCATAATTTTGAAGTAGATATTTGAGTCTGCTTTACTCTTGGTAAAGCCTAAGCTCGTCAAGAAACTGTCCATATGGACATACCAAGCTCTAGGAGCTTGCTTCAATCCGTATGAGGCTTTTTTCAATCTGAAGACATGAGACTTCCTGTTTTCTACCTCAAACCCTTGAGGTTGCTCTATATACACTTCCTCTTCGATGACACCGTTTAGGAAAACTGTCTTCACTTCCATCTGGTGCAGCTTCCACTTCATCTCAGCTGCAAGAGCTATGATGGTCCTGATCGAAGTGTATCTGGCTACAGGAGAAAATGTCTCTTCATAGTCAATGCCTTCCTTCTGGGAAAAGCCATGAGTGACAAATCTTGCTTTATACTTCTCAATACTTCCATTAGCAACATGTTTTGTTTTGAAGAGCCATCTGTAGGATACCCCATATTTATTCTTTGATTTGGGAACTATTTCCCATACTTCGTTCTTCATTATGGATTGATATTCCTCTATCATGGAATCTGCCCATTCTTTTCTCTGAATGGCTTCTTCAGAGCAGGTAGGCTCCTCTTCTAGAAGATCACACATCAAAGCCGCATAATTGGAGAATGGCTTTGGTCTTTTCACCTGTCTCGTAGTTCCTTCTCTCCATCTTGAATAAGCTCTCTAGCCTAGGTTGGCTTTCTTTTATGGAGGATCATCATCTGAGGAGGGTCTTGTACTTATACTATATCATGGTCTTCTAGAAGTTCCTCATCAGGGGAAGTTACGACTTTCCTCACTGGTTCTGCAGCTCTGGGAACCTCCCTCATTGCAGTATTGGGGATTACGGGTTCCTCTTCATATACCTCTTCAAGATGGTACAGTTTAGATTTCTTGAGTGCTGCATCTTCATCAAAGGTCACATCCCTGTTGATCTCAATGTGATGTTGACCTGGTATATATATTTTGAAGGCCTTGGAGACCTCACAGTATCCCACAAATATTCCCTTCTTTCCTGAAGGGTCCAACTTGTTTATCTTTTCTTTAGGTATATGAATAAACACTGGACAACCAAATATTTTGAGATGGCTCACCTTTGGCTTCTTTTCAGTGAAGATCTCTTCTGGTGTCTTGAGCCCAAGTGCACTATGGGGCAATCAGTTATGCACATAAACAACTTCCATTGCTGCTTCTGCCCATAATCACATAGGAAGATTTTGATCATGGATCATAGTCTTCACAGCTTCTAGTATGGTTCTGTTCTTCCGTTCAGCTACACTATTTTGTTGGGGATCTTGATCCCAACATCTTTGCAGAAGTTCACGAACTCTTTGAGGTATATTCTCCTCCATTATCTGACTTGAGTATCGTAATCTTCCTTATAGAAAGGTTCTCTATCAAGGCTTTGAATTCCTTGAATTTGTTGAACACTTCAAATATATCTAGGTCTTTATGAGAATAATCATCAATGAATGATACATAGTATATATACCCACTAATGTGTTAATGTTTATGCCATTATTATAGTTCTTTGCAATTCAATAGATAATAGCAACATAAGAACAAGATCACTAAGAAATACACATCCACAAGAGACACAACATTTATCCTGGGAAACCCTCTAGGGGAAGAAAACCCAACAAAACTTCCTTAATATAAATAGCCAATGTAATGCCAAGAGATCTTATGCTAAAACAGAAAGTCCTCTCCCAAGATATGTGTCACTCTCTCTCTCCTTTGCTGGTAATAGATCAGAACTTGTCTCTCAAACTAAGAAAGTGAGTTGTAATCAAATGAGGCGCTAGCCTCCTTTATTTATACAAGTTCTGGCACATGTGAAGTGTCTCTTCACTGGCAGGGCCGGCTTCTTAATCTGGGTGGGTAAACCCACCTTTATTATATTTCTAGGTCTTCTTATTAACTGTTGGGGCCAACTTCTTATTCTTCCTATTAGAATTGTCTGTTGACCAATCCGCAAAAGGGGATTTGGTCCTATTACAATATCCGACATGATCAATCCACAATGGGGATTGATCCTATAAATAAAATATCAATAATAATAAGAATACTCTTTTCAGTTACATTATTTCAACACTCCCCCTTAACAAGAAGGGTATTCTTCAGCAACATAATGCGAGAGAGAGAGGACAACATCAACAACAACATCAGGTAGGAGGACAACATCATCAATATCATCTTGGTTGGCATATTTATAAATCATCGAAAGTTTTCTTCATCAGCAACATCATCATTCACAAAAGAATGCCATCATCATCTGCATCAATATGTATCAGTATAAAAATGATACCTCATTACAGCACTAGGCTGGCCCATCATAGTACTAGACTGGCTCTATGTCACAACTGTTAAGCTGGTAGCTCAGTGTAAGTCACATCTTGCTTTACATCTAACAACTAGGTCAGAAGCAAGGTATACATCATCTTTCTTTACGTCTAACAACTGGGTCAGAAGCAAGGAACACATCATCTTGCTTTACATCTAACAACTAGGTCAGAAGCAAGGAATCATCTTGCTTTATGTCTAACAACGAGGTCAGAAGCAAGGAACACACACATCGTCTTGATTTACGTCTAATAGCGAGGTCAGAGGCAATGGCTCATCTTGCTTTATGTCTAACAATGAGGTCAGTCGAAGCAAGGAACACACACATCGTCTTGCTTTATGTCTAACAGCAAGGTCAGAAGCAATGAATCATCTTGCTTTACATCTAACAGTGAGGTCAGAAGCAAGGAAAACACACATCGTCTTGCTTTACGTCTAACAACGAGGTCAGAAACAATGACTCATCTTGTTTTACGTCTAACAGCGAGGTCAGAAGCAAGGAACATATATACTCCCCCTTTCAGGGAGGGTCATTTCAGACTATACTAAGATTATCTCGAAAGTGTTCAAACTTTACACGAGATAGAGATTTGGTCAACACATCAACAACCTGTTCATCCGTGCTAATGTACTGGAGCTTCAAGGCTCCTCTCTGTACCATGTTGCGGATGAAATGATAGCGGATCTCTATGTGCTTCGACCTGTCGTGGAATACAAGATTCTCTGTCATCTTTATGCATCTCTGGTTGTCACATAGAATCATGGTTTCTCTCATCTCCAAGTCAAATAGGCTAGTCAACAACTTTCAAATCCATATAGCTTCGCAGATAGCAGAACATGCGACAATGTACTCTGCTTCTGCTGTGCTAAGAGCAATACTGGATTGCTTCCTACTCTACCACGAGATCATGGTTGATCCCAAACTGGAACATCATCCGGAAGTGATTTTTCTGTCAGCAACGCTTCCTGCCCAATCTGAATCAGTGTATCCACTCAATGTGAAGTCATGATATCCATCATAGCTGAGACCATAATCCATTGTACCTTTAAGGTACCTCATCACATGTTTTGTAGCCACTAGGTGAACACGTCTAGGCTCTACTAGAAACTGACTCAAGGTGTTCACGGTAAAACAAATGTCTGGTCTGCTATTCGTCAGGTACATTAGTGATCCAATAATCTGTCTGTATAGTGTGGCATCAATCAAATCTGACGAAGTATCGACCAACATCTTCAGCTTTGCTTCCATGGGTGTATTCATGGGTTTGCATTCCATCATGTTGAATCTCTTTAAGATCTCCACTGTGTACTTCCCTTGGTTAAGGAAGATCCTCTCTGGACTCTGCCATACCTCAAGACCTAAGAAATAATGCATTAGGCCAAGGTCTTTCATTTCAAATTCCGAGGCAAGTCTCTTTTTACATTCAACGATGAGATTTTCTTCTCTAGTTAGGAATAAGTCATCCACATACAGTAGTAAGATTACTGGTTCATTATCCATAATTTTGAAGTAGAGATTTGTGTCTTCTTTACTCTTGGTAAAGCCTAATCTCATCAAGAAACTGTCTATATGGCCATACCAATCTCTAGGAGATTGCTTCAATCCGTATGAGGCTTTCTTCAATCTGCAGACATGACACTTCTTGTCTTCTACCTCAATCCTTGAGGTTGCTCTATATACATTTCCTCTTCGATGACACTGTTTAGGAAAACTATCTTCACGTCCATCTGGTGCAGCTTCCACTTCATCTTAGCTGCAAGAGCTATGATGGTCCTGATTGAAGTGTATTTGGCTATAAGAGCGAATGTCTCTTCATAGTCAATGTCTTCCTTCTGGGAAAATCCACGAGCGACAAATCTTACTTTATACTTCTCAATACTTCCATTAGCATCATGTTTTATTTTGAAGAGCCATCTATAGGATACCCCATCTTTATTCTTCGATCTTGGAACTATTTCCATACTTCGTTTTTCATTATGGATTGGTATTCCTCTATCATGGCATCTACCCATTCTTTTCTCTGAATGGCTTCTTCAAAGAAGGTAGGATCCTCTTCTAGAAGATCACACATCAAAGCCGTATAACTGGAGAATGGATTTGGTCTTTTCACCTGTCTCGTAGTTCCTTCGGGAATACCATATTTCTCTCCATCTTGAATAAGCTCTCTAGCCCAAGCTGACTTTCTTTTATGGAGGATCGTCATCTGAGGAGGTTCTTGCACTTCTACTATGTCATGGTCTTCTAGAAGTTCCTCATCGGGGGAAGTTACGACTTCCCTCTGCAGCTTTGGGAAGCTCCCTCATTGCAGTATTGGGGATTACGGGTTCCTCTTCATATACCTCTTCAAGTTGGCACAGTTTAGATTTCTTGGGCGTTGCATCTTCATCAAAGGTCACATCCTTGTTGATCTCAATGTGATGTTGACCTGGTATATAGATTCTGAAGGCCTTGGAGACCTCACAGTATCCCACAAATATTTCCTTCTTTCCTGAAGGATCCAACTTGTTTCTCTTTTCTTTAGATATATGAATAAACATTGGACAACCAAATATTTTGAGATGGCTTACCTCTGGCTTCTTTCTGGTGAACATCTCTTTCGGTGTCTTGAGCCCCAGTGTGCTATGGGATAATCGGTTTTGCACATAAACAACTATCATTGTTGCTTCTGCCCATAAGCACATTGGAAGATCTTGATCATGGATCATAGTCTTCACAGCTTCCAGCATGGTTCTGTTCTTTCGTTCAGCTACACCGTTTTGTTGGGGATTATAGGGAGTAGTGAGTTCCCTCTAGATCCCAACATCTTTGCAGAAGTTCACGAACTCTTTTGAGGTATATTCTCCTCCATTATCCAACCTGAGTATCTTAATCTTCCTTACAGAAGGGTTTTCTATCAAGGCTTTGAATTCCTTGATCTTGCCGAACACTTTAAATATATCCAGGTCTTTTACGAGAGTAATCATTAATGAATGATACATAGTATACATACCCATTAATGGAGGATGATGGCATTGGGCCACATACATATGAATGAATGAGTTATAGGACCCCTTGTGCCTTTCTGTCCTTCTTCAGAAGCAGGTTCTTGATGTTCTTCCCTTGTGCACATCCATTGCATACGCCTTCATGGTCCCCTTTGAGTTCTGGTAAACTTGTGACCGTTTTGCATATGCATGGTAGTGCCTTGTAGTTGATGTGAGCTAATATTATATTCCAAGATTCTTCAATGGCGTGGGTCATGGCAGCTTCTGAGTGACCCTATAGCTTATGCAAGTCACCTTCTTCTCTTCCAATGATGATTGCTTCATTTATAGTCTCTCTTTTAGCATGTTGCCTTCTGCAACCTTCGCTATAGCTTCCTCATGTGACCTGGAGCAGGGTCAACAAAATAACAAGCAAGAATAATATCTTTCTTGATAATATAAAGAAATAGCACGAACAATCATCACAATAGCTCTTTTAGATCTATCACTTATAATTTATCTGAAGCAAAGATTAAAGGTAAGGAATACAATATGAAATGAGGTCAACACTCTCATAGTGTTGTGACCAAGCATTCTTCCATGGCAACCTGGAACTAACACACGAGGTTTCTCCTAGAGGAGGTGTTAGTTATATCAGACAAAGTATATACCTCTATATGCTCACATGCTATTAGGTATAATACTTTACAAAGACTGTTATCTCAACTATAGTCATCAGCTTGTCATGTGTACCTTTTAATCTTGATTAATCAAACCTAGAGCCTTGTCCTCAAGAATGAGTGCTTGCTTTTTTTCCAAGTCACCTTCACTCAAGTGATGAGTTCTTTCTTCAACCTGTCTGTTGTACTAAGACAATACACTATCTTGACAGAAGGTTAGGTTAGAGGATAAGCTTTATGATCAACTTTTAATCCTTCTAATAATTTGATCATAGCTTCAACATGCAACACTGATCAAGATAATGTAATGACAAATAGATGCATATCAGAATAATCACACCTGGGTTGCATCATTCCTCTGAATGTGTTGGATCTTGAGATCCTTCTGGATATATGGCAAGAGATAACTTCTCCTGCAAATACTCTTTAGGGTTTAACCATTAAACATATGTAAGTACATACCTTTGATAGCATTTGCAGGTAGTGGCTCCATCTGGTAGCAGCGGTAATCATTGTCAACACTTGAGAAAACTTCAAGGGTGATTACAACTGGTTCTAGGGCTACAACTGCAACTGGTACTGTAACTGCAACTGGCTCTGAGACTGCAACTGCAACTGGCTCTGAGACTGCAACTGCAACTGCAACTGCAACTGCAACTTAGGGTTTTATGAGGAAACCCTAATTTTTCAAACTTCGAATTTTGAAATTCTGATCCAAGGGATAGATGCACTGAGCTGAGGCGAGTTAGTTGGTGCAGTCAAAATTTCGAAAATCCAACTTTTACCCCCTCAAAATTGATCTGCAGATTTTTGAACTGGTGCTTCTGGTTTTCTGGTACTTCTGGTACTCTGGTACTTCTGGTACTCTGGTTTTCTAGTACTTTGTGAAACTAGGGTTTCATTTTTCGGGATATCCAGCCACTGAAAAGGTGCGCTCAAGGCGCCAAAATGATCCTTGGGGGAGGGCACAACTTTCTAGGTGGTTTTGGAGCTGAAAATCTTCAATTTTGAAAAACCCTAATTTGCACGTACAACAATAGTGACGTTTTTCCTCTTGCGAAATATGCTTCCTTCAGGTTGGCTTTGATACCATGTTAATGTTTATGCCATTATTATAGTTCTTTGCAATTCAATAGATAATAGAAACATAAGAACAAGATCACTAAGAAATACACATCCACAAGAGACACAACATTTATCCTGGGAAACCCTCTAGGGCAAGAAAACCCAGCAAAACTTCCTTAATATAAATAGCCAATATAATGCCAAGAGATCTTATGCTAAAACAGAAAGTCCTCTCCCAAGATATGCACCACTCTCTCTCTCCTTTGTCGGTAATAGATTAGACCTTGTCTCTCAAACTGAGCTAGTGAGTTGTAATCAAATGAGGCGCTAGCCTCCTTTATTTATACAAGTTCTGGCACGTGTGAAGTGTCTCTTCACTGGTAGGGCCGACTTCTCAATCTGGGTGGGTAAACCCACCTTTATTATATTTTCAGGTCTTCTTATTAACTGTTGGATCCGACTTCTTATTCTGCCTATTATAATTTTCTGTTGACCAATCCGCAAAAGGGGATTTGGTCCTATTACAATATCTGACATGATCAATCCACAATGGGGATTGATCCTATAAATAAAATATCAATAATAATAAGAATAATCTTTGCAGTTACATTATTTCAACATAATGGAGGATGATGGCATTGGGCCACATACATCTAAATGAATGAGTTCTAGGACTCCTTCTGCCTTGCTATCCCTCTTCGGAAACAGGTTCTTGTTGTTCTTCCCTTGTGCACATCCATTGCATACGCCTTCATGGTCACCTATGAGTTCTGGTAAACCTGTGACCGCTTTGCATATGTATGGTAGTGCCTTGTAGTTGATGTGAGCTAATCTTCTATGCCAAGATTCTTCAATGGCGTGGGTCATGGCAGCTTCTGAGTGACCCTTTAGCTCATGCCAATCACCTTCTTATCCTCCAATGATGATTGCTTCATTTATGGTCTTTTCTTTAGCACGTTTCCTTCTGCAACCTTCACTATAGCTTCCTCAGGGTTATTACATGTGACCTGGAGCAAGGTCAACAAAGCAACAAGCAAGAATAATATCCCTTTGATAATGTAAAGCAATAGCATGAACAATCATCACAGTAGCTCTTTTAGAGCTATCACTTATAATTTATCTGAAGTAAAGATTAAAGGTAAGGAATACAATACTAAATGAGGTCAACACTCTTATAGTGTTGTGACCAAGCATTCCTCCATGGCAACCTGAAACTAACACACAAGGTTTCTCCTAGAGGAGATGTTAGTTGTATCAGGCAAAGCATATACCTCTATATGCTTACATGCTATCAGGTATAATACTTTTCAAAGACTGTTGTCTCAACTATAGTCATCAACTTGTCATGTGTACCTTTGAATCTTGATTAATCAAACCTGGAGCCTTGTCCTCAAGAATGAGTGCTTGCTTTTCTTCCAGGTCTCCTTCACTCAAGTGACGAGTGCTTTCTTCAGCCTATCTTCTGTACTAAGACAATACGCTATCTTGACAAAAGGTTAGGTTAGAGGATAAGCTCTATGATCAACTTTCAATCCTTCTAATAATTTGATCATAGCTTCAACATGCAACACTAATAATGTCATGACGAATAGATGCATATCATAATAATCACACCTAGGTTGCATCATTCCTCTGAATGTGTTGGATCTTGAGATCCTTCTGGATCTATGGCAAGAGATCCCTTCTCCTGCAAATACTCTTTAGTGTTTAACCATTAAACATATGTGAGTGCATACCTCTGATGACATTTGCAGGTGGTGGCTCCATCTGGTAGCAACGGTAATCATTACCAACTCTTAAGAAATCTTCAAGGGTGATTGCCACTGGTAGTACGATTGCTACTGCAACTGCAACTGGTTCTGAGACTGCAAGTGCAAGTGCAACTTTAGGGTTTTATGAGAAAACCCTAATTTTTCAAACTTCAAATTTTGAAATTTCGATCCAGGGAATAGATGCGCTGAGTTGAGGTGAGTAGGCTGGTGCAGTCAAATTTCTGAAAATCCAACTTTTACCCCCTCAAACTTGATCTGCAGATTTCTGGACTGGTGCTTCTGGTTTTTTGGTACTTTTGGTATTTCTGGTACTCTGGTTTTCTGGTACTTTGTGAAACTAGGGTTTCACTTTCCGGGAGATCCATCCACTGAAAAGGTGCGTTGATGATGCCAAATTGATCCTTAGGGGAGGGCGCAACTTTCTAGATAGTTTTAGGGATGAAAAGATTCACTTTTGAAAAACCCTAATTTGCAGGTACTGTAACAGTGACGTTTTTCCTCTTGTGAAATATGCTTCCTTCAGCTTGGCTCTGATACCATGTTAATGTTTAAGCCATTATTATAGATGTTTTCATTTCAACAGATAACAATAGCATAATCCAAGATCATTGAGAAATACACAATCACAAGAGACACAACATTTATCCTGGGAAACCCTCTAGGGGAAGAAAATCCAACAAAACTTCCTTAATATAGATAGCCAATACAATGCCAAGAGATCTCTATGCTAAAACATAAATTCCTCTCCAATATATGTGCCACCCTCTCTCTCCTTTTCCAGTAATAGATCAGAACTTGTCTCTCAAACTGAGCAAGTGAGTTATGATCAAATGAGGTGCTAGCCTCCTTTATTTATACAAGTTCTGGCACGTGTGAAGTGTCTCTTCACTGGCAAGGTCGACTTCTCAATCTGGGTGGGTAAACCCACCTTTATTATATTTCTGGGTCTCTTAATTAACTGCTGGGGATGACTTCTTATTCTGCCTATTATAATTGTCTTTTGACCAATCCACAAAAGGGGATTTGGTCCTATTACAATTTCCGACATGATCAATCCACAATGGGGATTGATCCTATGAATAAAATATCAATAATAATAAGAATACTCTTTGCAGTTACATTATTTCAACACATAGAAAATTATCTTTGAATGGCAATAATTTATTCAAAATTTGTAGTGAAAGGTGGTTGTCAAATTCCACTATTTAATGGTCAAACGGGAGGAAGTAGAAGTAGAGTGGTGTAGAGCACTATCCAGAGGCTTTTAAAAATACAATTGTTTAGTTTTTCTATTTGGATTGGATGTTACATAGACTCCATCCTCCTTGTAATCCATCCATCAATGACATGAAAACCAATTTTGGGGTTTCAATTGGCGTGGGATATAACATATATGTTATATGTTATACATGTAGACCATCGCAATCTTGAACCTGCTTGAACCCGCCAGTCCTGGACTCCCTCTGTCAATTTTTATATCACGGAACTCCCAGTGTTGCATGGAGCACACGAGGAAATAGAAGTGCAATGTTGAGCGAGCCAGCCCAAAGTCCATCGATAAATTTGTATATCGTGGAAGTCTGGGTGCTATTTGTAGGACACAGAACAATAGAGGCCCAATTTTCAGCCCGCCAGCCCGAGAACCTGCGATCCAAAAAGTGTCTAAGTATGGAATGAGGGATCCGTATATGCTCTATAAAATCTGATATCCATACTTTATAAAAGTACATATTTAGTATGGATTACTCGTTCCTCGAAAAATTTCTAGGCCCGAACCTAGCGGATACACGTGTTCATATTTCCACTTACTTTTATATCACCACCCCGATCGTTCGCTTGCCCATTTCATATTGTACATATTACATGCAATATGTATTACATATTACATGTAATGTGTAATACATATTCAATTTTAAGCCCAACAGTCGTGGAATTCGTCTGTCAATTTGTATATCGTAGAACTCTGAGTGTTGTTTGGAGGACACAGACCAATAGAAGTGCAATGTTGAGCCAGCCAGACCGCAAATCCGCTTCTCAATTTGTATATCACGCAAATTTGTACATGCTCTATAAAATGTCATGTCCATAGTTTATAAAATTACATATTTAGTATGTATTGCTCCTTTCTCGGAGCTCCCCAGTGCTGGAGTCCATCTTTCAACTTATATATCGCGAAATCAATAGAAGTACAATGTTGAGCAAGCCAACTCACAAATCCACTTGTAAATTTGTATATCACTGAATTCTGGGTGCTATTTGTAATGCACAAAACAATAGAGGCCCGTTTTTAGCCCGCCAACCCGAGAACCTATGATCCAAAAAGTGTACATGCTCTAAAAAATCTTAGCTAGCCCGCAAGTCCGCCTGTCAATTTGTATATCACAGAACTCTGGGTACTATTTGTAGGACACGGAACAATAGAGGCCTATTTTTAGCTCGCCAGCCTGAGAACCCGCCATCCAGAAAGTGGTTGAGTATGGAATGCAATATCCCTACATGCTCTATAAAATCTCATGTCCATACATTATAAAGGTAGATATTTAGTTTTCTTTGCTTTGTACACATACTGGTCTGGTCACGACATAGTTGGTGTTGCACATAATTATGAAATATGTACCAGGAGTCCGACTGAGAACTTTCATTCCCTTAGCCAATTTTATGCCCGCGGGTTCCCCACTAGGTGTTATCGAACTCTTATTCCTCGTGTTCTGATTGTGCATCTTGCATCCAAAACTTGCGTAATCCATGTCTATGCTCGCGGGTTCCCTGATGGCAGAGTGCCAGATTTCATGTCCATCTACATCTCTACATCACGAGTCCAACTGACCTCCATTCGTTTTCATAGTTCACGAATTTTATGGCCACGGATTCCTTTGTGGGTGCCATCCAACTCCCATGCCCCATGTGCGCGATATACATTCTTCTGCCCAAAACTTAGCTATGTAGCATATATGTTGTATGTTATACATGTAGACAATCACAATCTTGAACCCGCATGTCCTAGAGTCCGTCTGTCAATTTCTATTTCGTGGAACTCTGGGTACTATTTGTAGGACACAGAACAATAGAGGCCCAATTTTGAGCCCACCAGCCCGAGAACTCGCGATCGAAAAAAATGGTGATCCGTACATACTTAAAAAAGGTGCATATTTAGTTTTCCCTGATTTGTACGCATACTTCTCTGGTCACCACACAGTTGGTGTTGCACATGTATTATGAAATATACACCACGAGTTCGACCAAGCGTTTTCGTTTCCTTAGCCAATTTTATGGCCGCGGGTTGTTGGCTACGCCTTATCGATCATTCCCCATGTTCTGAGTGTACATATTCCATCTAAAACTTGGTAAATCCATGTCTATGGTCGGGGGTTCCTAGACGACGGAGTGGCAACTTTCGTTTCCTTAGCCAATTTTATGGCCGCGGGTTCCTTTGTCGACGCCTTCTAGCTCTCATGCCCCGTGTGCACGGTATACATCCTACGCCAAAAACTTCGGTGATCTACAGTTGGACCTGGACTCGAAGCTTGCGACTCATTTGATAATTTTGTTTAATTAAATTGTACAATATCAATATTTAATATTCATATTTTAGTACTTGAAAATAATGTTTTTAGATAGTGTTAGATATATAACATATATGTTATATGTTATACATGTAGACAATCGCAATGTTGAACGCACCAGTCATGCATTCCATCTGTCAATTTGTATATCGCGGAAATTTTCCTGCTATTTGTAGGACACGAAACAATAGAGGCCCATTTTTTAGCACGCCAGTCCAAGAACCCACGTTCCAAAAAGTGTCGTAAGTATGTAAGTTTGCCTGCCACGTTCCAAAAAGTGTCGTAAGTGCTGTTTGGAGGACACAGAACAATAGAAGTGCAATGTTCATCCCGCAAGTCCTCTTCTCAGTTTCTATATCATGCAAGTCTGGGTACTATTTGTAAGACACGGAGCAATAGAGGCCCACTTTTGAGCCCTCCAGCTCGAGAACCCGCAATCCAAAGACTGTACATGCTTCCCTTCGCTATGCTCCCTGAAAGCTTACACAAAATCACACTTTCCATACTTAGCCACTTTCCCGCAATTCCGCAAATATGCAAACCCTCCGTTGAGCTACACCATCATGCCCTCTTACGTTTTACATGTTTTACAGTCAACAATTCCGACTCATGCATTTTCATCATTGGACACTTGCCTGTCCTCACTATCGCCTGTAAAATTATTTTGAAGCTTGTCCGACTGCTTTTCAGACTTGGCCATTCCTTCCTTGCTTGCTCTTCCCCGTCTCCATCACCTTCGCATGTGTCCATAATAAGAAATAATGTTTATATATATA
>ML778159.1:260384-295473 GCA_009831015.1 Picea engelmannii
TCTTAAACCTCTTTTGGTCATCCCAAGCCTTCCGAAAGGTAGGCTTTTCTCTTTGTTGTTCGTATAGGCATTTCTCCCTTCTTATGGTTTCTTCCATGGTCTTAGGATCATCATATTGAATCTTGTCACCAATGGAAGGTGGCGGTCCACTCAAATACCTCTGAATTTTGACAGCCTCGTCTTTGATGAATGGAACATACCTCAGTAGTTCCAGAAAACTTCGTTCATACTCATCAATGGTCATATTGCCCAACTTGAGTTCGAAGAACTCCTTCATCTTTCTGTCATAGTATATTTTAGTCAGGTATTTCTTCTCGAAATATCTCTTAAATTCCTTCCAAGTGACCTCTTTCTCTCTGATGTGCTGCACCTGCACAAACTGATCCCACCACATGGATGCTTTTCCTTTCAGCTGGTACATTGCAATTCTACCTTCTGCACGGGTAGAATAATTCTGCAGTTGGAAGTATTTCTTCATGCCCAGCAACCATGTCTCAGCATCTTCCTCCTTCTTATGTTCTCCATCGAATGATGGAGGTTTAATTTTATTCATCTCTCCTTTCAATTCCTCCCTTCCAGATTTTTGATGTTTTCTGGTAGGGGACGAGCTCGAACTGCTGTGTGTCTCCCTATCCGAATGTTTTTGGGAGAAACTGTGATGTCGGCTACCACTCCTCAATCTACTTCTTCTCCCATGATTTCTGTGACTCTCTGTCGTACCTGAGTCTCTTCCCTTCTCAAGTTTCTTCTCTATTCTTTCTTGGCTCTTCAATAATTTTAAGTTTAATTCCCCTTGCCGATCCCTGACTTTCATGAGATTTTCGCTATCATCTCGACACTCCTTGGCCTCTCTTTGTAGCCCTTCAATGATTTTCATCATATGCCCTTCCTTATCCATCTCTTTTCCATGCCCATTAGAGTTCGATCCTTCGAATCCCAGGTTAACATCCTTTCCTTCCCGTTCATCTTTTATTTCAGGGGTAAACTGCACTTTTCCCCACTCCATACTCGACGTTGGTTAGCTGGAATCCTGACCTTCGTTGAACTCTGCACATGCACTGTGCAATTCAATTCGAAGTTTGTCAGTCCTTTAAACTTTCACAAACAATCCACAATATTTATAAGCCAGTTCGGACAAAATAAAAAGACATTTCGTTTTAAATAAGTTTCTTGAACTGGAAGTATCATGTATCTCTCCCATTTCTTTGTGTTTGAGGCAATTTCCCAAACAATTCTGGCACTCATCAGTCTTCTGCAATATAATGCGTAGATGACTCAAATTTTTCGAGCCTTCGTCTCTTGACAATTCGTCATATTTCATAACCATTGATGTTTAATAAAGTGTTTCAATTTCACGAATTGTCTGAGCTCTGTTCAGCTCTGTGTTTTTCGGGTGTCCGAAACTTCAATTTCTGATATTTCGAGACTTTCGGGACCTTGAGTTTTGGTACCCAGGACTTCGGGTTTTCGGAACTTCCATCTTCTCGGCATTTCGGGACTTCAAGTTTCGGGGTTTTGGCCCACAAGGCTTTCAGACCCGCTTTGTTCTCCAAACCCTAACTTCCGAAATTTCAACTCACTCTACCCTACGGGTCCACAACACAGTTGTCGCCCACTACCATGGTGGCACGTGGCAAGTTCATGAGATTCCACGTCGCTTTCAACGACATCATCGGGTCCCACCTTTCTCTCTTCTCTTCTCATCTCCATTGGCACGTGGTACAACTCCATGTGTCCATGTTCATTCCTAGAAAAATCCGGCGGTCAGATCTTCCTCAGATCTACGGCGCAGATCCTTTCGAGGTTTTGGGCTTCCCAACGTCGATGCACTCTAACTCCCATTAGCCCTCTGGCTAGAATCGGGCTCACATTACCTCCCCTTACACAACCACAGTCATACCTCCTATTGGGGTTTCGGACTTTCCAAATCCGAAACACAAGTGTCCTCAGGATTCGTGATTCCCCGAACCCAGATTTCTGATGGATGACTCTTCTATCGGGACTTTCCTTGATTGCCTGGATTACTGCCACACATCCACAATGAATGGACGATCCCGATTCAATCTCGAGACTTTGGGACTTTTGATTCCCCGATGACAAAATCCTTTGTCAACTCAAAATCCACCACGTGTCTCAACTGTTGGACGACTCGGATCAAATCTCGGGACTTCACCCGGTGCAAGATAAAAAACGCTCACCTATGTGAGTCTGGGTGTCCAGATCTCCGAATTGGACGATCGCACAATGCGTGTCCTTCCTCAGAAGGATGGCTCAGGTCATTACCGAGACTTTTACTATGAAAATTCCTGACCTCCTAACATCGTGACTCCCGATATCGCGATTCCTGATTTCCTGAAATGGGAAATCTCATGACACGTGTCCTCCATCTTTCGGACGATTTAGATCTATTTCGGAGCTTTCGCCCCTAGTTTCTGAGGTTTAACCTTCAGAAACCTCCTGGCAGATCCAACAACTGTCGGGTTTTCTGGCCGAGATCTGATGGCTCAGACGGTTTCTAACTAACTCGGGATTTCGCGTATCGCGATTTCCACACTCCTGTGCCATTTCCAAAGGAATTTTAATACTTATGCACATTTTTCCAGATCCAACGGTCACGAGGGCTCACCTTCCCTCCCAAACAGATCCTAAGGTTCTAACACCATTGGTGTAGAGACCTGTCTCCCCGTGGCCATAAACCACACCAGCCTGTGGTTTTATAGCACCGCTATACTTCCTGAGTTCTTAATAAAAAACTCGTCAAGTGTCTCCCTGACGCTTCAGAGAAAACCAGGGTCTGAAATTGGTCCTCCCGACTCAATTTCCCCTCGCATTCTCAGTCCAAATACCACTCCACTGGCCTATCTAGGCTCAATGTCAAAACCTTTGCTCTGATACCAATTTGTAGTGTACCCTTTTCACTACCGAGGATTTGAAACCTCTCGCTAACCAATCTGTACATGGACTTTTACATAACACATACAAAATTGTATAATCACATGCGTGACAGCAAAGAGATACATTTTAATTCTCAGAATAAACATATAGTGACTGTTATAATTAGACAATCCATAGCTTTCAACAGTAATTCATTTACACAACGAAAAACATGATAACAGATCTAGTACAGTCATGATAAAATGTGGTAAAAATATAATTAAAACACTTATCTTGTGACAGTGGAGAAATCCACCAATCAAATGCAGGCCTTCCACGAACCTCCCAGCCGTAGACCGCACTGCTCCTCAACTCAACAGTGGGTCACCCCTGAGCTGGGACTGAGCTCCACCGCAGGGAAATGAATCCAGACTCAGGCTAAGGTTACAGGGAATTCAGTCACACACAACCACCAAGAAGAATGCTCTCCCAGGAATCTCCCACGCTCACTGCCCACAGACCCTCATTCCCCACATGCCTGTTCCACCCCAGGAGAGTGCACCTTCTCTGTCACCTGGACAGTCCTTCGGCTGCCAGTCTCCCTTACCTTAGGTTACAGGAACAAACTGAACCAGAAGTCTCTGGGTTAAGTGGCAGCTACAGGATTCCTTCCAGGAGCTCTCTCCTTCCTCTGCACACTCTCTCACCTAGAGGGAGTCACTCATAGGACAACAAGCCTCACGCAGTCCAGAACTGCGTGCCACAACAAACACAAGGAAAATGGACACAGGCTTCCCAAGAACCAGTTCAGCAGTCACAGGATGTTCTCACCGTCAAGAGTTCAGAATAGGGTTCCACGCACAAGCTCGCTCAGCTTTTCCTGGGCAAACAGAGACTCTTCCCCGAAATTGACATGGACATTTCATGCAGGGAATGCACACACTAGTTTTCTCTCACAGACAGACTTCATGGCTCTGAACAAGGGTAAACATGCATTCTTCAGCACCCGACACAGGCTTCCTCTCTGTAACAGACATACACGAGGTCTCTTGCAGACTGGCTCATACGGCTCCTGCTCAGGGCAGTCGGGTCGAATGGAATGCGAGAGATCCCACCCCCATGACTGTTCTTTTCTGTTTTATTTGCATGCATCATGGTGGACATTTGTCACCCTGGGAACTACATGCGTTCCATCCACATGCCTCCCTATACACACCTTTCCTTTTTGCTAGGAACTTAGGATAAAATAATATGCACATGGCTTTTTAGGAAATAATATTAAAATATTATTCCAGGCCTAAGCCCCTAGGCTCAACACTTAGCCCCTTTCCCACCTTCCAGCTCCTAGTTCCTTTCCCACTCTGTGGATGCTCAGTCCCCCTTCACTCATTCATTGTGGTCGGTCTGCACCTGGCGGTGTTTATATTTTATTGATTATTCTGCATTCATACAAGTACAACAACAGGCTCCTGGCCCTCAAACACTTAGGCTTCCTTGCCTAACAACCACATAAGCCTTCCAGCTTATACAAAACTTGGCTCACCAGCCTATAGAACACATTTACAATTCATTGCATATATCATGATCTGTAATGGGGCTCGGCCTTGGGGACACTACATTAGTAATAGAAAAATATTTGTTATCTACGTCATTAAATTACTCAATGTATGGTAAATTTTGTGAGCCTGGATGTCTTTATTTTATGCCACATTATTTTTCAATTGGTTGATGATGTTGTATCTTGATGTCCCTAAGCTTATTTGGGATACCACACATTTTTTTCATGGACATAATATGAATATGGTCATGTTCCTATATTTTTAGTATACAATGCAATGAGATTTATGTTGGAACTAGTTGACTATCCTCCTACTAGGAAAACTTGATGGGATAGAAGTGTATAATGAAGTCATTAACTATTAATTCATGCATCACCTTGATTATATTTGAGTCTGTTTTGATTGTTGTCTAGTTATTTTCCATGTTTATGATGCATTCCTCCTCTTACTTGTTGCATACTCATGGTATCTTTGGTGTAAACCCCTTCATCTACACAAGCACATGAAAATGGTGCGATAACATATGCCTCTTGATGTGTGAGGTTGGAATCACAAATGTATAAACAAAATATATCATTGTTTTCTTTTCTACAACTTGTTGAGACAAAGTCAAATTGAAAGGAACCCCTTCTTGGAGAGAGATGAAGCCACCTACATTACAAAAATGTTAGGTGAAAATCAATCTCTTATCACTTCAAATGAGGCAAACATACCCATTCTTATATAATGTTTAAGTCAAGTGCAATATGGAACCATAAATTTATAACATGATACATATGAAGTCTAATGATAATGCATATGGAAATGAATGTGCTTTTATTTAAAATATATGATCAAAATAATACTTCTCTAGTGAGTGTATTGTTGAAAATATATCTCAGAAGGTGTCACTGCATTTCCGAGTGTCCAAGTATGCATGTGACAATAAATTAATTAAATTTGTTTCAGCTAATTTAATTTTAGTCTAAGTCTTAACTTAGGTGAGGCATAATTAATTAATTATTAACCTCAGAGTTCAAATTTCTAAGTTGCCAACGTTAGGAAATTTAATTTCACTTTGAGATCTCAATGAGGGATAATATTTAATCTGGGCCCTCCATTTTGAATCTAAAGAGAAATGAGTAAAGTCAACATTCTAAAGGGGATGAAGGGTCAATTAGAGGACACATCGACTTGAGAAAAGAGGGAGCGATTTGAGGAGAAGGTGAGGGTTTTCAGGAGTATAAAATTAGGGAGACAAAGGGCCGATTTCAGAGGGTACCAGACAACCAAGTGAAGCGAGGCCGTACAACTCACACATGCACATTTATACATGCCACATTGCTCAACACTCAGAGAGTCGCGTTTGTAGGGGTTAAGACAACAGGAAGTGGGCCGAAAATAGGCTGTAGAAGTAGCAGAGGAACATATTGTATCAGGCCTTACCTTACAACCACACAAAGAACAGAAATTAGGTAGTACCAGTAGGTTGTACCTAGGTCGTACAAGATGTACGACAGGCCTGAGTGAACAACTGGTCCGTACAACTGATTTGTGGGTGTTTTGTTGGGTCTTCCAGGGATGTGAGTTTGACTTGTATTTTTAGCATAAAACTTCCTTCTTTGATCTTAATAACACTCTCCTGGTAAATTTGTTGTCTAGTTTGTGATTTAATATCTGCTGTGCATTTTATGTTAAGAAATCAATAGTGTTTATTGTGCATAGTTTAGATTTAGTTTATTAGTCTATTAGTTCATTAGTTTATTAGTTCATGAAAAATAACATGGTATCAGAGCTCTAACTCTGAAAATGTACCAAGCATTGCACAGGGTTGAAGAGAAGAGAGATCGAAAGTACTTCTAGAGAATTTTAGACTAGTTTGAGTCAAGATGGCAACCATTGTTAAATATGAGGACATGCTAGAGGGCATCTCCAACTACCTACAGTGGAAAGTCAAAATATCAGTTGTTCTCAAGGACAAAAATATGTGGAAATTTGTTAGTACCCCAATACTAGTGCCTACTTCAAATCCCATTGCCTTAGACCTCCATGAGGTAAAAGAAGAAAGGTCTTATAGTATCATTCTTGATGGGGTAAAATATCATCTGATACCCCATTTGGATGATAAGAATATAGCCAAGGAGATATGGGATGCACTCACCAAGTTGAACCAAAGTGACAACCAGAATTGTAAGATGGTGTTGAGGGAAATACTGTACAACACAAAGATTCCCAAGGGAGAGAGTGTGGCCTCCTATCTCACCAGGCTCACACAACTGAGGGCTGATATGGAAACTATAGGAGAGATTGTTCCAGAGCTAGTTGTTGCATATAGCCTTGAATGGATTCACCAAGTAGTGGGATGTATTTGTCAAGTGCATTGTGGGAAGAGAGCACTTTCCCACTTGGGAAACAATGTGGGATTATTTCACTCAGGAGGAGATACGAGAGGTATCTCAGCATGGATATTAGAAGTATAAGGGCAAAGAGGAAGAGAACCTTGATCTAGCATCTAAGATCAAGGGGAAGTCAAAGAAGGGCTCTATTGAAGGATCCACCTCTAAGGTAAATAAGAAGAATTTGGACTCCATCAAGGTGAAATGCTTTGCATGCCACAAACTAGGAAATTTTTCTAGTCAGTTCCCTAACAAGAAGAAGGGAAAGAAGAATAAGCATGTAGTTGCTACCGCTAATATAGATGAGTTTGCAACTAGATTTGAGGATGAGTTTTCACTCATTATATGTCTCTATAGCTCAATGAACACCAGTGTGTGGTACATTGATAGTGGTACTTCATGTCACATCATTGGAGCATGAGATTACTTCACGAGCCTAGAGGAACACAGTTCAGACTTCCATATTGATCTTGGTGACAAAACCAAGTATAGTCCAGGAGGAATAGGGACTGTAAAGTTTCAGAGGGAGTCTGGGAAGCCATTATTGGTCAATGATGTACTCTATGTACTAGGGTTGCAGAAGAATCTCATTTCAATTTTGGCCTTAGAGGGAAAAGGCCTTGTTGTGACTCTCTAGGATGGGAAAGTCTACATCTATCCCAAGTGATCCAATTCCAGCTCAGTGAAAGTGATTGGGATCAAGAGGAATAAGTTGTACAAACTCCATTTTGAACTAGCTAGTGCGCTCGTGCACAACAACAACAACACCCATGAGGCAGAGCTATGGCATAGATGTATGACACATTTTCATCATGGAGCACTTAAAGTGCTCAAGGAGATAGTGATTGTTTTTCCATCCTTCAACTAAAACCATCATAGTGTATGCAAAGGGTGTGCCATGGGAAAGTACGCCAAGGTTGTGTTTCCCAATAGTGGCAACAAGTCCAAGGGGATATTCGACTTGATCCATTGAGATGTTTGTGGGCATGTGTCAACAGTATCTATTGGAGGGTTCAACTACTATGTGAGATTCATAAATCACCATTCCAGGAAGACCTAAATCTATTTCATGAAGACCAAAGATGGAGTCTTAAGTTAGTTGCAAGAGTTCAAAGCTTTTGTGGAGAACCAGACAGGGAATAATATAAAAGTCCTCAGAGCATACAATGGAGATGATTGTACCTTGAATTCCTTCAAGGCATTTTTTGTAGATTTAAGATTAAGAGGGAGTTGATAGTCCCATATAACCCATAATAGAATGTAGTCTCGGAGAGGAATAACATAGCGATTGTTGGGGAAACAAGGGCAATGTTGCATGATCAGGACCTACCTATATTCTTGTGGGAAGAAGCATGTAACACTCAAATTTATTTGCATAAAAGGAGCCCACACAAAGTTTTCGGGAAGATGGCCCTTGAAGAGGAATTCATAGGGCATAAACCAGAGATTGGGCATATTCACGTCTTCGGGGGCTTAGTCTACTATCATGTCCTAGCTGAGAGGAGGATGAAACTTGAGCTAACAGCTGAAAAGGGTATTTTCGTTGGTTATAGTGAAACCTCAAAGTCCTTCAAGGTGTGCATTCCAACACTTAAGAAGACAGTGGTGCAGAGGCATGTGAAGTTTAAGGAGGACAAGAACTTCAAAAAGTCTTGTGATTCCATGCCAGTTGAAGATAAGGTTTAGGAGAAACAAGCATTGAAGGAGGAGGTTGGACCACCATTGCAAATTACAGGTACCCTGACTTGTGTGCAGGGCAATCAATGTGATAATGAGGAGGAGGATGCTCCATTCACTCGGATCGAAACTTCTAGGAAAAATAAGCCTAAATGGGCAGAACGAACCTTGATGGAGGCACAAGAGATAGTGGATTCTCCAAGGACTTCATTTATGAAGAGAAGAGCACCACAAATATTTTCCAATTACATGGCTCTCATGAGTGAGTTGATAGAGGTCGAACCTTCCATATTTCATGAGGCATCTTATCTACATGTATGGAAATATGCCATGGTAGAAGAGTATTCTATCATAAATAATTATATATGGCAGGTAGTGCCATGACGTGAGGATAAATCTGTGGTGGGGTCCAAGTGGATCTAAAAGATCAAGCATGCAACTGATGGTAGCATTGAGAAGTTCAAAACCCAGTTTGCGTCTTAAGGGATTCTCTCAGAAAGAGGGAATTTACTAGGATAATACTTTTTCTCCTCTATCCAGGTACTCATCCATTAGATCCATGATCTCTATTGTTGCAGAGATGGGTTGGAGGATTCACCAGATGGATGTCAAAAAAACATTCCTCGATGGCAAGATTGAGGAAGAGATCTACATTGAGCAACCAGAGGGCTTTGAGTTACATGACATATGCACTCATGTATGCAAATTGAAGAGAGAATTGTACAGACTAAGGCAGGCACCACGAGAATGGTACTCCAAGATATATAGGTATTCAAATGTTGACTAGGAAGACAACACAACTCACAGGAAGAACACTTCGGGTTGTTGTTTCAACTTGGGGTCAAGATTTATTTCATAGTTTAGCAATTAAAAGAAGTTAGTTGCACTGAGTTCTGCTAAATCTTAGCACATGGTAGATAGTTTAGCATCATGTGAGGCCATTTGCCTTCAGAAACTACTCATGGGGCTATTTGATCAAGAGATATAGACCACTATTATTCATTTTGACAATCATAGCTACATCAAGGTCTCTAAAAATCCAGTGTTTCATGATAGGTCGAAGCACACATAGATCAGATAAAACTTCATCTATGATTGTGTGTAGAAGGGGACTAAAAAGTTTCAGTATGCTTCCACCAATAAGTAGATTGTAGACATTTTGACCAAGGCATTGATGAAAGGCAAGTTTGTCTACTTCAAGGACAAGTCGGAGTGGTGCAGAGCACCTTCCATGCTAAGAGGGAGTGTTGAAAATATAGCTCAAAAGGTGTCACTGCATTTCCTAGTGTCCAGGTATATAGGTGACAATAAATTAATTAACTATGTTTCAACTAATTTAATTTTATCCTAAGAATTAAATTAGGAGAGGCATAATTATTTAATTATTGGCCTAATAGCTCATATTTCCTAAGTTGCCAACTTTAGGAAATGTAATTTCACTTTGAGATATCAATGAGGGATAATATTTAATATAGGCCCTCCATTTTGAATCTAAAGAGAAATGAGTAAATTCAAAATTATAAAATGTATGAAGGGTGATTTAGAGGAAACATTGACTGGAGAAAAGAGGGAGCGATTTGAGGAGAAGGTGAGGGTTTTCAGGAGAAGAAAATTAGGGAGACAAAGGGCCTATTTCAAAGGGTACCAGAAAACCAAGTGAAGGGAGGTCGTACAACTCACACATGCACATTTGGATAGGCCATACAAGCCATATTGTTCATCTCTCAGAGGGTCGAGTTCGTAGGAATTAAGAAAACAAGAAGTGGGATGAAAACAAGTCATATAAGCAACAAAGGAACATGTTCTATCATTCCTTACCTTACACCCATGCAGAGGCCAGAAATCAAGCAGTATCAGTAGGTCATACTTGGGTCGTACAGGTTGTACGATAGGCCTGAGGGAACATCTAGTCCAATCAACTGATTTGTGAGCGTTTTGTTGTGTCTTCTAGGGCTGTGAGTTTGTATTGTATTTTTAGAAAAACAATTCCTTCTCTGAGATTAATAAAACTCTCCCTCTTTATTTGTTTTCCCCACACTGGGGTTTCTAGGGTACATGTGTTGTTTATTGTGTGAGTGTTCATGTGATTTAATCACTGTTGTGCATTTTATGTTAAGAACCTATCATTATTTATTGTGCATATTTCAGATTTAGTTTATTAGTCTGTGAAAATTATTGGCACACTAAATCATTATCTGAGTTCAGGAAAAATAATAGGTATAGAACTGTTGTAAAGGAATCCCACATGGAGAGTGTTGAAATCCCTACTCCAACACCTAGGTATCTTGTTATCTAGTGATTTACTTGGTGTAAATCAAATTAGCAGCTCACAAAACATAATACACTTGTTGGAATAATCAACTCTAACAAATAGTGGATGAAATACTGGAAACCAAAATCTCACACACAATACACAAATATTTTCTACCTATCAACTAAGATTATCATTCAAATGAATTCAAAGAATACAAGGGCTCCCTTACTAGGAAAATGACCCACAAAGAAATACATAAAAAATTAGATAGAACCTGCAAACCCTAGCAACTCATGATTTGTTATACAATCCATAACTTTCATGTTTCTTGAGATGTACACTCTTTTCCTTAAGAAAACCTGCATATATGTTCCCGTCTCCACTAAAACCTATGTACACACATACAAGGATTGTATGGAAAACTTTGTACTGGATGACCTTGTTGTTGCAGCTCCAATCTGTTGAAACCCACTGGAAGTTGCCTCTATTCTCTCTTCTCCCTCACCTAATCTCTGTATGGATTTCCTTCTCCAGCTATCCAAGATCTCTTTGAGCAAAAGTCCTTCTCTAGTCTCTGTGTCAAAAAAACAACACCTCCTTCTCAACGCTAGCCTTGATTTTATAATCAGAGTTATGACTTGACCCTAATATCCAAAGTGATTGATGGTTGATATTGCTTCTCACCTCACTTGATATCAATTGCTAATATTTAATTCACTAATGCTAATTAGTTTAGCATTTCATTGAATAAATTCAACTAATTAATAAAAGAACTTTACTTTAATAATTCCTTTAGTTAAAGTAAATTATCAAGGTAGAAGGCTTTGGATGACTTCCACACTTATAGACACTTATACATGTGCGTAAGTACCTATTTGATTCTACAAACATTAACACTCCCTCTTAGCGAGGAAGTTCTTCTACACCACTCCAAGTTTTTCCCTGAAGAAAACAAACTTCCCTTTAACCAAGGGTTTGGTCAGAATATCTGCAACCTGCTCATTTGTGGAAACATACTGAAGCTTGACTACTCCTTTCTAGATCATCTCTCATATGAAATTATACTATCAATATGCTTGGACCTATCATGGAATATTGGAGTCAAAGAGAGTTTGATACAACTTTGATTATCACAGTATATCACCATAGGCTCCAACTCTTGATCAAATAAACCTGTAAGCAATTTGAAACGCCAAATGGATTCACGACTAGCCATAATTGTTTCCATATACTCTACCTCTGTTGAATTGAGTGCTATAGAAGTTTTCTTCATGTTGAACCATGTAATCAATATTGATCCCAAGTTGAAGAAGCACCTCAGGGTTATCTTTCTGTCTATTGCACTCCCTACCCAATCTGAGTCTATATATCCCTGCAGCCTCACTCCATCACCTCCAATATACCTCAACCCATACTCTATTGTACCTCTCAAGTACTTGAGCACATGCTTCGCTACTATCCAATGCACCCACCTCGGCCCCACCATGAACTAACTCAAGGTTTTCAATGTAAAATGTATATCTAGCCTAGTGTTGACCAAATACATCAAGGACCCTATCAAATGGATGTATATCTTGGGATCCACCAACTCTAAATCTGAAGTGATAACCTTCTTTAGATTTCTAACCATAGGTGTAGACATTAGTATACAAGCCTCCATTTTGAATCTCCTCAACATCTCTAATGTGTAATTCCCTTGACCAAGGAAGATCTCTCCCAATATATGTTGTATCTCTAACCATAAGAAATAATGCATCAAGCCATTTTCCTTCATCTTGAAATTTGTTGCTAAATATGATTTGCACCTTGCAATAATATCCTCTACACTCGCGAGAAGCAAATAATCCACGTGAAACACCAAGATGAGTGGATTAGACCCAACATGTATGAAGTACAAGTTAGATCCACCTCACTCGTGGTTAGGCCATACTTTTCAAGTATTTTTCAATCTTGTAATACCATGCCCTAGGTGCTTGTTTGAGTCTGTGCAAGGATTTATCAATCCCACACACATGAAACTCCATCCCATGTGATGCAGGAGCATCGCCAGCAGCAAGCGAGCGTGGAGGCGGAAGACAGTTGGGATGAGCGCAATGCATTTTTGGACATGTTGAAATGTTTTGAAATATTTTGAAAGACTAAGGAAGGAATATTAATGAAATTGTTAAGGAAGGCGTACGCACATTTATGAATAAGTGATTGTAAACAGATCTTGAGCAATATACTCTCATCTATCGATGTAAAGACATTTATGCCCAGTTAATGAAAGTAGGTAGATTTAAATTCTAGATTAGACAGTTTTAGGAGGTAGGAGGGAAAATCGACTATAGACACCCTCACCTTTGTATCATTGTAACATTATCATTATCAATGGTATCATTGAGCATAGAGTAGAAGGAGAGAACTGTAGAAGAGAGTTGAGAAGAAGAACCCATGTACATAAGTTTGAATTAATGTAAAAAGCTTTGATTCAAATTCATGGTGTTATGATGCTTTCTGTGTATACATGCTAAATGATATGCTCATGGTTGTTTATTCTCTCTGTTATGCATTTGCTTTAATAGTGTGTGTGTGTGTATGATTTCATGTTGAATTTTTTAAGTATGAGAGAGGGAGAGAGAATGAGTTTCAATTGTTTCTCAACTTGAGTGAGAGAAGTCCCTGTAAGGAATGTAGTGGAAGCGTCTGGAAGGAGTGCGTTAACAAGGGTCCGGAGTTTATCTCTGAAAGCTCAGGAGGGATAACGTTGTTCTCATTTCCACATAAGTGCAAGTGAAGCACAGAAGCCGTGCAAGGTCTGTGCAGGCTGGTTGAAAGCTTAGAACTTATCAACCAAGGATGAATTGAAGGACTACTATTGCAGGGAGTGCATAGAGTCGAGATAATCAAATACTTCTAAGTTTTTGAAGGGTTGTCGCAAGGAGTGCGTACATGATTCTTTCTGAAGACTCGAGTTTGCAAGAAAAATCAGGAGGGTTAGTACCTTTGAAGTAATCAAAGGAGAGACATAGCAAATTTGTTTTACAGAAGTCAAGTTCTGGCAAAGAGAACACTGGTTCATTTCCTAGAAGTCTTCAAGGAAGGAATGAACGATTGAAATTCCTCGTGGAGAATTTGCAAAGTTCCGAGAGTTGTTAGATATTGCAGAGGAGCAAGGGGAGTTATGGTGAGTGTTTTCTAAATCATAAGCTCAAGAGAAATAGGGCCATTGGATCCAAGTCAATGAGGGCCATCGGATCTCTCGTGAACTTTCATTTCGGAGTTCGGAGATTTAAAGGGTAGAGAATTCGCGTCAGAGATAGAGGAAAACAAAGCAGATAGGTGGTGTACTTGTCACTAGACGAAGTCAAACCTTCGTTGACCAATTTCGGGGTTTCGTAGTTTGGAGAGCTAAGAGTTTTGCATCAAGATTCGCGAAATTGTGAAGTCCGAAACTCTGAATCGGTGAGAAGTCCATTGGGAATCCAACATTTGTTGAACGTGTCAGGATTCGGCATTTCGGTACTTTCGAGGACACGAGATCGGGGTTCTTTGTTTCGAGGTTCCCGAAATCACGAAGTGCGATACGACTGTGGAGGAGGATGCGGCCAGACATTTCGACGAATCGACATTTCAGGTTTCGACAATGGAAGGGTCGAGAAACTCGGCAACAGGAGTCGCGGAGTCACGAAATCCGAAGTTATGAAATTACAAAAAGCGTGATCACATTATGGTTCAGAGGATTTGAGTTGGTGCCTAGTGTTTGTTCATAGGGGCTCAATTCATAAGGACCTGTGGAAAACACCATTGTATGTGTGTGGGATTCCCCAAGGAGGAATCAAATAGTTAATTAGAATCAAAGGAAAGATTTAGAGCGATCCTGCGTGGACCTTGACCTGAGGATTCGGGGGTCTGCGCCAAAGTGGTATCAGAGCACAAAACAATTTCTTTTCTTTCTGTAGCAGAGAAAAGAGGAACATTTACAGCCATGCCACCAAGAAGAAGAGATAGGCCAATGCCTGATCTAGCAGTGGAAAGAGAAATGCGCCAAATACGTGCCAAGCTTGATGCCATGGAGACAACACAGAGGCGCACAGTCGACGCTGGAGAAATTAGTGAGGATGACAGTGAAAATGAAGCTGGACATGAAGGAGAAGTTGTAGTTGACGATGCTATGGATGAACGCCTATTCAGGGCTATTGCAAGGATAGGTGCCAAAGAAAAAATGGACATTCCAGTATATGAAGGAAACCTCGATGTTGAAGAGCTTCTAGACTGGATCAGAACTCTGGATAAGTACTTCGACTATGAGGATGTCGAGGAAGACAAGAAGGTCAAACATGTTGTCACAAGACTTAAAGGACATGCAACATTATGGTGGGATGAACTGCAGGTTGACATACATTGCAAAGGCAAGCAAAAAATCAAGAGTTGGGATAGAATGGTTGCAAAAATGAAAACAAAATTCATACCCAAGGATTATCAAATTACTCTGTTTCAGAGAATGCAGAATTTGAGACAGAATTTGATGTCAATGAAAGAATACACTAAAGAGTTCTACAAGATAAACATCAGAGTAAGTCATCGGGAAAGTGATGATGAAAAGGTGGCCAGATATATAAATGGTCTAAGATATGAAATTCAGGATGAGATGAGCATGATGATCATTCGGAATGTGGAGGATGCTTATTAGATGGCTCTGAAGGCTGAAGAAAAGTTGAGTTGAAAGCAAGGTCAAAGAGGCTGAGGTAGAAGTCAAGCCAGAGGCAAAACAGTTGCCCAAGATAGGACTCAGAAATCCAAAGAAAAGGGGAAGAAACCTCAAACTCAACCTGAGAGAGGAGGGAGCTCACAGGGAAGGCAATATGCTGATGGAAACACTTTTCCTCGTACCAGAGGAAGAGGAAGAGGCAAAGGTGGTGATGTGAAATGCTTTGTCAGTGGGAAAAGCAGACATAAATCCTATGAATGTCCAGATAGAAAGAAAGAAGGAGGTGAAACTCACATTGTCGAAGCACAAGGATGGAATGTTGAGGCAGAAGATGCTGAGGGCGGAACATCCTTGATGATGAGGAAAGTTCTCTTAACGCCAGAGAAGGAGGCAGAGAACCCAAACCAAAGGAATAGACTTTTTCGGATTGCTTGCAAGACCAAAGACAGGGTATGCAAAGTCATCGTAGACAGTGGTAGCACAGACAATCTCGTTTCTACAGAGATGGTAGAAAAGTTGGAGCTGGAGACTATCGTACATCCAAGCCCATACAGAGTTTCGTGGCTACAAAAAGGACATCAGGTAAATGTCACTAAACAATGTTTAGTTGAATTTAAAATAGGAGGATATAAGGATGAAATATTATGTGATGTCATTCCCATGGATGTTTGTCATCTATTGCTAGGTAGACCATGGAAATATGACAGAAATGTGATTCATGATGGGAGAAAAAACACATACACCCTGGAGAAGAATGGGAGAACTCACATGTTGCTTCCGATTATGGATAAAGAAACGAAACTAGAGGTGAGAAACACTGTACTTCTCATGAGTGGGAAGGAACTTCTTAATGAGGTTAAGAAGAAGGAAGACACACAATTTATTGCGGTTAGGAATCCTAGAATTGTTTTAACCAGTACAATAGTGGATGATTTACCAGAGGAAATCCAGAAGTTGCTGGAAGAGTTTGCTGATATAGTAGTGGACGAACTACCTTGTTCGTTGCCACCGATCAGAAGTATAAACCATCACATTGATCTTATACCTGGAGCTAGTTTACCAAACAAAGAAGCATATAGATTGACGCTACAGGAGAATGAAGAGGTCAAGAGACAAGTCCAGGACTTAATGGACAAAGGGTTGATTCGAGAAAGCTTGAGTCCATGCACTGTTCCAACAGTGCTTAGCCCAAATAAAGATGGAGGCTGGAGGATGTGCACAGACTCGAGGGCAATCAATAAGATTACCATCAGATACAGATTTCCATTGCCAAGGATGGATGATTTGATGGATTGCTTCAGTGGAGAAAAATATTTTTCAAAGATTGATTTGAAAAGCAGTTATCATCAAATTTGTATGAGAGAAGGTGACGAAAGGAAGACAACATTCAAGACAAATGAAGGGCTATATGAATGGATTTTTATGCCATTTGGTTTAACAAATGTGCCTAATACTTTCATGAGATTGATGAATGAAGTCCTGAAAGAGTTTATCGAGAAATTTGGCATCGTATATCTTGATGATATATTGATTTTCAGTAAGACGGAAGCAGAACACTTGAAGCATTTAGCTATAGTGATGAGAAGACTACAACAAGAGAAGTTGCTGATAAACGTGAGAAATCATCATTTATGAGGACAAAACTCATTTATTTGGGTTTTGTTATCTCTGCAAATGAGCTGAAGATGGATTCGGATAAAGTAGAAGTGATTAAGAATTGGACATCGTCGAGGAGTGTGTTTGAAGTTCGAAGCTTCCATGGATTGGCTAGTTTCTACAGAAAATTCATCCGAAATTTCAGTGGAATTAGCGCACCGATGATGGACACAGTGAAGAAAAGACACAAATCTTTTCATTGGATAGAGGAAGCAGAGAAAATTTTCAATCTGTTGAAGAAGAAGATCACTGAACAACCGATTCTGGTTTTTCCATACTTTAACAAGACGTTCCAGGTCAAGTGTGACACAAGTGGGTTTGCAATTGGAGCAGTCTTAAGCCAAGACGACAAACCGGTCGCATACTTCAGTGAGAAACTGAATGAAGCGAAGATTAAGTACTCCACATATGACAAGGAATTCTATGCTGTCATAGAAGAGCTGAAGAAATGGAGACATTATTTGGTTCCTAAGGAGTTTTTTTTGTACAACGATAACCATGCTTTACAATTCGTGACTTGACAAGATAAGTTGAACCAGAAGCATGCTAAATGGGTTGGATTCATGCAGAATTTTACTTTTGTAATTAAACATATTTTTGGAACTGCTAACAAGGTTGTTGATGCTTTGAGCAGTAAATGTTTGCTTATGCAGGAATTCAGAGTCAAAACTTTGGGTTTTGATAATCTCAAAGAAATGTACAGAGATGATCCAGATTTTAAAGAGGTGTATGAGGCATCTGAGAATCCAATTCTCAGGGACAGAAGCCAGTGGACCGAATATATGATCCAGGATGGATTATTATTCAGGAGCAATCAATTGTGTATTCCAAAATGCTCCATGAGGGAGAATCTGTTGAAGGAAAAACACAATGGAGAATTGGTCGAAAACTTTGGTCATGATAAAACGTTCTCGAAATTAAATGGCTCAAATTTTTGTCAGGGATGAGGACAGATGTCAAAAGATTTGTGGACAGATGTAGAATTTGTCAGCACACAAAAGGAAAAAGGAAAAACACAGGGTTATACCAGCCATTACCCATACCCGAGAGGTCGTGGGATGCAGTGATCATGAATTTCATATTGGGACTGCCAAGGACACAAAGAGGATTTGATTCAATCTTTGTAGTGGTAGACAGATTTTCAAAGATGGCACATTTCATACCATGCCAGAAAACCAACGACGTGATTCATATTGCGAACCTGTTTTTCAAGGAAGTCATCAGACTTCACGGTTTTCCAAGAAGTATAGTTTCAGATCAAGACACCAAGTTCGTGGGACATTTCTGGAGGACTTTATGGAAGAAGCTGGGGACAAATTTGTCATTTAGCTCAGCTTATCATCCTCAGATTGATGGGCAAATAGAAGTTGTGAACAGGAGCTTGCGATATTTGCTAAGGATCCTAGTGACTAAACACCACACTCAGTGGGATCACATTCTGCCACAGGTGGAATTTGCTTATAATGATTCGATCAATAGAAGCACAAGGTAAAGTCCATTCCAAATTGTATATGGAATGCATCCGAGGGGAGTTTCTGAATTAAAATATTCGGAACAAGTTGAATTCATGAGTGCTAGTGCAAAGGATTTTGCAGAAGAAATGAAGGAACTTCACAGCCAAGTGAGGGAATGGTTGAAAAATTCGAGTTAAGAGTAAGGGCGCAGGGAATATCAACACAGGCGAGAACTTCAATTTGAAGTTGGTGATCTGGTTCTAGCACATCTAAGGAAAGAAAGGTTCCCAAGGGGAACATACAATAAACTGAAAATGAAAAAGATTGGACCATGCAAGGTCATGAATAAATTTGGGGCAAACACATATGAGATTGAATTACCCGATGGGATCGGAATTTCACTGATATTCAATATCTCAGATATGTACCCTTACAAATTTGAAGAAGCAGGAGAAGACATTGAACAAACAAAGGTTTAGTGGGCTAAACATCTTCCTGTAGCTGAAAAGCCACGGATGGAAAGTATACTTGACAAGAGAGTCGGCAAGAGGACCAAGAGAAAAGAGTATTTTGAGTACTTGGTCAAATGGAAGGGACATCCAGTCGAAGATGCTAGTTGGGAAGATGAAGTAGAAATTCACAAGCATGGACAGACAGTGCAAGAGCTCATGAACAGGAGTCCATGAAAATTTTCAAGCGAGGGAGTATGATGCAAGAGCATCGCCAGCAGCAAGTGAGCACGGAGATGGAAGACAGTTGGGATGAGCGCAACATATTTTTGCACATGTTGAAATGTTTTGAAATATTTTGAAAGACTAAAGAAGGAATATTAATGAAATATTTAAGGAATGCATACGCGCATTTATGATTAAGTGATTGTAAACAGATCTTGAGCAATCTACTCTCATCTGTTGATGTAAAGGCATTTATGCCCAGTTAATGAAAGTAGGTAGATTTAAATTCCAAATTAGATAGTTTTAGGAGGTATGAGGGAAAACCGACTATAGACACCCTCACCTTTGTATCATTGTAACATTATCATTATCAATGGTATCATTGAGAATAGAGTAGAAGGAGAGAGTTGTAGCAGAGAGTTGAGAAGAAGAATCGATGTACAAAAGTTTGAATTGATGTAAAAAGCTTTGATTCAGATTCATGGTGTTATGATGCTTTCTATGTATACATGTTGAATGATATGCTCATGGTTGTTTATTCTCTCTGTTATGCATTTGATTTAATAGTGTGTGTATGTACGATTTCATGTTGAATGTTTGGAGTCTGAGAGAGGGAGAGAGAATGAGTTTAAATTGTTTCTCAACCTGAGTGAGAGAAGTCCCTGCAAGGAATGCAATGGAAGCGTCTGCAAGGAGTGCGTTAACAAGGGTCCATAGTTTATATCTAAAAGCTCATGAGGGATAACATTGTTCTCATTCCCGCAGAAGTGCAAGTGAAGCACAAAAGCCGTCCAAGGTGTGCGCAGGCTAGTTGAAAGCTTAGAACTTATCAACCAAGGGTGAATTGAAGGACTACTGTTGCAGGGAGTGCACAGAGTCGAGATAATCAAATACTTCTAAGTATTTGAAGGGTTGCCACAAGGAGTGCATGCAGGAGTCTTTTTGAAGACTCGAGTTTGCAAGAAAACTCAGGAGGGTTAGTACCTTTGAAGTAATCAAAGGAGAGACGGAGAAAATTCATTTTACAAAAGTCAAGCTCCATCTCGGGGTTTTGGGGATCGTGACTTGGAGAGTCTAGATGCCTCATCTTCAGACTCACGAAAGGCAAATTCGTGAAAAGCACTTTTTGCATAAGCGCTTGATCATGGCCATGGTCATATAGAGGAAGGAGCTAGCGCAGAAAAGCTCTATATCAGAGTTTCGAAGATCATGACATGAAGTGTCGAGACACTTGGCCACAGGTATTTCGAAATGCCAAAACCCGATTTAAAGGCAAGATTAATAAAGTTCATCGAATGGTGCAGATAAACTTGAATATGATCGGAGGGGTATTGTTCTCTCTCACAGTTAATTCATCAATTACGAATCAGTTAGGAAAACTAATTCATGATTACTAATTGGTTGGCGTTTCAGTTGCCGAGATATTTTTTCTTTTTCCTTAGAAGATTCGAAGTGTAACTGCTGCAGGCGCGGTGCATAAAAGAAGAAGAGAGAGACTATGCACGGAGTGGTTCTAGACGAAAAATGAATTAACCTATAAGAAAGGGAAAAACACAGGATGCGCAGTGTGAGACTGAAAATATGCACAATGTGAGACTGAAAATGTGCGCAGTGTGATATAAAACTTAGAGAAGAGTAACAGATGAGGAAAAAATTTGAAATGGAGCAGAATGGCAGAACAATTTGAAGCAGAGCAGAATTGCAGAACAGACAAAGAAAGAGAAGAATTGCATAACAGTTAGAAGAAGACCAAATTTACAGAATAGAGAAGAAGTGGTAATAATCGATTTATCTGTGTAGTTGTCTGTTTATTTATTCATTCATATTCCAGGGTGGTTGGGAGGTGCTAGGGAGGATTGTTGTCCTCATAGGTTCAAATGGGAGATTGAACACAGGGAGTTGTAGATTTCATCTAGTTGCAGCTAGAGAAACCAGGGTGGCAGGGTGGTGCAGGGGAGAAAAAGTGTTCTCTGTTATACAGGTTGGAGACTGTGTAGCTAGAAATTGGTGCTTCCATCCAGTTGGTGTTGGAGCATTAGGGGAGTTAGTGCTTCCTTCTAGTGGGTGCTAGAGAAACAAGAGAGTCGGTGCTCTCAAACAAGTTGCAGCTTGTAAAACAGAGGTACCAGCCTCACATTGAGTTGGTGCTCAATTATAGATGATGTACAGAACTTAAAAGACTGCCTATCATTTCAAAGAAGAAGAGGTTTTCTCCCTTTATGGGTTTCCTCGTGAAAAACTGTCTGTGTGTATACCTTATGTGTGACTGATGCTCTTTACTTTTACTGTCCATATGTTGTATAATGTTGATGATCACTTGAAGAAAGATTAAGAATATTTTAATAGACTTAAAATTGTTTAATCTCAATAACAACTGATTCAACCCCCCTCTCAGTTGTCTTAGTAATTTCAACAATGGGGTCTGTGTTAAGGCTTGAGATCTGAGACATATTTTATAAGGTTTCTTCGCAGGGTAGGATAATGCCAATGTTGGGTCCTTTATAAATTAGAGTGATGGATAGCAAAAATATGTGAGATAATGAACTATAATAAAGAATCATTCAAGAATTTTTTTATCACAATATCATAAGATAAACATTTAGATCTTTACAAGCTAGAAACAGAGCATACGAAGATAAATTCTGCAACTTTAACTTTTTTTAAATGATCAGATGTAGAAAAAAAAATGATAATGAAGAAAGATAAAACATTCAACGTAGAGGAGTAAACATCACCAACAGTTAACACACAAGAATCCTGTGAATCATCCCTTTTTATTACTGGTAGACCTCTTGAAAAAAATTACAGTGCTTATAGCTTTCTTGGGCGTAAATATCAACCCTCAGTACTTCGAAGTTTGAAGTATTTATAAGAAAGATTACACACAATCCTTTCATTAATGATCAGGATGTGGTGGAGTCTAAATCTAACTAACTAGATAACAAAATACAAAAATATAGGAACTGTTAATGATCTATCGGATTCTCCATGATGATTTTGGGGAAGGTTGTTGACGAGTCATCAACTTGACTTTGACTACTCTGCATGATGACTTGGATTGTACACCTCATCTCTTACTCAATCAGAGTGCACAGATCCTCCCATCTCTTTTGATTGGGAATGGTCACTTTTAGTAACCTTATGTAGACTTCATTGATCTCTGTATATTTGGCGAAAGTTAGCTTGGTGATGAAAATATACTTGATTTCATTCTGGATACTAAGGTCCAACTACAGAGTCTCTGAAAATGCCTTGCCTGTTATGCTACCCTGTATTCCTGAAAACTTAGAGGTATCCTTTGCCACCATGGCGATCTTTGGCTTGTAGTCGGACAAATTCATTAGCTTGTCATTTAAAACCAGTAAACTGGGAAGACCTTTCTTTTGCAAAGCATCAATCTTGTTGAAGAATCTCTGAACTCCAATATCCATGTTCTGGGCTCTCTCCTCCAATTGTAACTTTAGTCCTCTCTTGGTCAGAACTTTCTTAACCTCAAGGATAGTCTCTGTTCTATCCTCGATTTCCAAACTTTCCAGCTCCTCCTTAGTCTTCGAATTCAGAAACCTAATGATTTCATTTGCCTCTGTGGGCATTTCTCCCAACTCTCCCTTTGTCCTATCAATGGCCTGCCTACTCCTCAACACCAATTCATGCTTCTCAAACATGATCTGGACAAGTGGCCAAATTTTTTTCATGGATTTTGAGATATCCATCCAAATGTTCTCCTTGGCTTCTGCTAGTGTTTTGCCCAAAACTGTTTACTTCTACAACTACTGTAGTTCCTTCTTAATTTTTTCTGATGTGTGCCTCTCAGTGTTGTAGCTAGACTAGAAAGAAGATTTAAGTTTCTAGAGGTTCCCTATCTCTTGTTTTAGTCTTTTGATTTTTCTCCTTGTATGGTCATCTCCTCCATTGACTTGGCTAGAGTTTCAGATGTTTCTAGAACTGTCAGTGGGGTAGTTGGCGGAAGTTCTGTTGTGGTAGTTGTTGATGTTGTTGTTGTGTTGATTCCTGTGAGGGGGACTATGCTCAGTGGAATGAATTCCATGGCCTATGTATGTTCCTTTTCCTTTACTAACCTTTCCAGCTCTGCATCCATTTCCTTAATCTGTGTGTTCTGTTCCATGATTAACTTTAGCATTTCTTTCTTTTGGCCTTTAGTCTTAGCCATTTCTTTGGCCCGTGAGTCTTTAGTAGCTAGACGTTTTAATTGTTTCCTCAAGGATTCTATGTCAGCATTCGTTTTCTTTAGTAGTTCTTCAGCTACTTTCACATTCGAGGGATCGTACCCAATTTTAAGTACTAACTCTTCTAAAGATTTGATCATGTTGTCCTTTTCAAAAGATGACACTTTCTCCAGCTTTATTTGAGTTTGAACATTGTTAAGAGAAACCTACAACTTTGTAGTAGTTGTGGAAGTGTTTTCCAATGTTGAGAAAATTATTTTTCTGGTTTTTCTTTGCAAGTCCATCTGGTCAGTTGGATGTACCTTTGCAGCATCAAACTCGAAAGTTGACCTTTTGTAATTAGAAATTTCCTTTGGTTGAGGCACATGTGCCTACAAGAAGGCCATATGCATTCTTCCCTTTTCAGTATCAAAGGAGAAGAGCAGTCTATGTTGTGTTGTTGATGTTTGTTTCCAGAATTGAGCATAGGTGCTGATGATTAGCATCTCATTCTTTTTCTTAATTAGATTGTATTTTTCAAAAATACTTAGTCCTGCGGATCCTTGTGATGGCTGACTGGTCAAGGTGGCATCAATCTACTTCTTTGATGAAGAGGTAGACATAATTTGTTGACTGCTTGAGAACAATGGTGAATGTTCTCCCTCTACTACTGTGGTAGACTGAGTCTCTTCTCCCTAGATATGTTAGGCGTATGACTGGTCTTGGGATTTTTCCTGTAAACCCAAAAATCCTCTGTTGAGACTTCAGTGACTGATGGGGAGACTTCCTTTCTCGTACTCTTCTCTACTGGTACTTGTGGAGTAATGGTTTGTGAAACACTGGATGAAGGAGGCTATTGTTCTAAGTCTTCCAAAGTGTTCATTTCCCACTCTATTTGGTTCATGAACTTCTCAATTTCTGGTTTGGGAACATGAGCATATGGAGAGATTTTATTTTTTACCCTGGTTTTGCGATGATGCCACAAGGATCATAGTGCCATGGAAAACTGATGTTGAACTTCATCTCCTTCAAAAGTTTATCATCCATTGCCCTTGCAGCTCGGATGTTATAGATGGAAGGTCCTATCTATCTCTTGATCCTCAATTGTTGTTTCTTCTTGAAGGCTACAAAATGAATATCATCTGAGTTAATCATTTGCCTAATGTATTCTAAGGTGAATATGTGCACGGAAAGATATCTAGGCAATTTGTAGGGAGCCAACTCACATCCATAAATTCTAATCTCTGTGTGGTTCTGGTACAGGTACCAGTCTCCGGTCTTGGCAAGGTCCGAGAAATGTAGAATTCGTTGCATTTCTTAGTTTATCCTTGGTTCTTGTCTATCGCTAAGCATGCTTACCACTGGGTGGTAAAAATGATCTATGAATTGATTAAAAGTGAATTCGGGTGAATTCTTTCTTAGTAGTGACATCCAGAATATGACCGGTTGTGGTTTGCCATTCTAATCTAGCTTCTGCATGGAAAACATGAACTTGTCTGTTTGGAAAAACATGAACAAATATGACATCATTGAAGACTATCGGAACATGCCTTCTGTGGGAAACTTGAAAAGTTGTTTGTGAATGTTCTCGGCCAGAAAGCTACTGTAGTTGAACTGCATTGTGGCCCTTTCCTCGGTAGATAAAATAGATAGATAACCCAAGATTCGCTCATCTACCCACTCATCCGAGTAGTATCCAAGTAGATTGCAAAGAGAAGAAATAATTCGATTTCCTTTTGCTGAGAAAATCAATGACTGATATGGGGGATCTTCTTTGGGTAATGGAGAACTCTCAAGGAGAAAAAGCTCAAAGTCTGTACTCTTTGGGTAAAACAAAACTTTTGATACATTTTGGTTGGGATCTCAATGGTAAAAGGAGAAAAGGATTTGGTTCTGGATATTTGCAGCATCTGGTCAATGGCTTCGGGTGTGATAGTGAACAGGGTCTCTTCGGAGAATAAAACAATCTCTCTGATCGAGAATATAGGGTTCCTGTCACTTGAGGGCGAACTCTGGAAAATGATGAATTTGGGGAAATAGATACAGAGGGAGATTGGACTCCCAGAGTCCAATCTCATCACTTTGGTCTGAGAAAGTGTCTCTGAACCACGAGTGTAACTCAACAAAATCAAATTCAAATTTGGGCTCTGAAATTAGATAATCTATGTCGGTCAGAGGGATCTGATTGAGGTCAACAGGAGGAGGAAGGAAAGGATTTTCATCAACTTCTAATTGTTTGGACTTTGGTGCCATCACTTTGAATGATATCTACAAAATTTGAAAAAGAAATGATGCTAACTATAGATTCCAGGAATTAATGGAGGTTGTGGACAGAAAAAGACAAGGGAATAATGGTTTCAGAGGTGTCTGGATCATGAAGGATGAAGGAATGGCGAAGAAAAAAGGGATTATCTAGGAAAATAGGTATCCATTGGAGGCGAGGGGAACAAGCTAGCAAGCTAACAGATATATTTTCCTGTATTAGTTATCCAATGGGTACCTCGGGTATGAGGTGGAAAGTAAAGGATGGGTGACGGGTGCGCAAGGATGATGTGGGAGGTAGTGATTGGAGGATAAGTGAATGGGATATGACATGTGACGGGTGAGTGGGGGAAAGTACGTTGGCGAAGTAATGAGCCATGACTTATAAATTGTGGTAGTGGAGTGTGATGTCACGGGATGACAGTGATAGTGGGGTGTGATGTCACGGAATGGTGGTGGTATGGGAAAATGGTATGGTGGTTCACTCGGAGGGGGGGTAGGTGGTAACCGGTTTAGAGAAAGGGGGGTCCGAGATAACACAATGGTGACATGTTAATATGGGGCCCACCGAGAAATACCACCAACTCGGACACCCCCCCACCACCATTAAAGGTAGAATGGTCGGGGGGTCCGATATTACTTGTCGGCTGTCGATCTGAGCATCGTTTGCTCAACCGTAGATCTCGACGCACTCTTTAACCATGGGACGTGAATCATATTTCATTGCGGAAACTTAGGATAGTGCCATTTTATGGGTTTTTTTGCGTTGCTCCCTTTTCATTTTGCCACCAAGGGTTAGAACACAACCTTCTAACATCAAAACAATGATCCTCACCCAACTTTGAGCTTGTTTTATTGAAAGGAAGGACAACTAACCTATATTCTAATCTATTTACCTAACACACTTAACACGGATTAGATTGTTGGGCTATAAATTACTCTATCCTAGGGCTATTTGATCAAGTTTGAACAGTTTGATCAAATTTATTCACTAACTAACCTATCCACTTGGCTAAGATTAAACAGTACAACCAAGATTTATTCACTAATCCTATCAACATAAATTCAAAAAGACTTGACCATGATTAAATTGTATGGATCAAGCCATTATTATTGCACGGGGCCTTATCCATTTTTCTTTTATGCCCTATTTTATTCTTTTTCTTTTCTTTCCTTTTATTTTCTTTTTTTCTTTTTTTATTTCCTTTCTTTCTTTTCTTTCTTTCTTTTTCCTTTTCTTTTGAAAATAATTTGCAAAATGAAATATTATTTACAACCAAAATACAACAAGAGTAAAAACTTCTAGTCACCAGTTGATCCTATGACTCACTATGAAGGATTCAAACCTCTTGTATATTTGTCTGGGTACCAATAGGTCATACAATGAATTATCTAGCATGCAAACAAATTTACCGTTGCGATCTTGAATCAACCCTTTTGGTTGGTGCATACATACTATATCTTTGTCAATGATTACCTTGTGAATAGTAGGATACCACACACAACATCCCTTTATACCACCATCATAACTTGCATAGATATAAAAGAAGCAGGAATTCAGAAACAAAGATTTTAAGTTTGGAAATGATTTACCTCTTACCAGTACCTGCAATTCTTTCTTGCTCTTATGACCTTGATGCTTCTGCCATAAACAAGAAGATACATATGTCACTTCAGATGCCACTTCAATACTCCCTTCTAGATTATAAAGGTTATCAACCTGTGTTGCCTTCATCACTACTAAACTACCTTTCGATGATGTGAGTGCTCCACATTAACATGTATACTTATATCCACCAGAATCCAACACTCCTAATGAAATCAAATTTGATTTAAGCTAAGGTACATATCTAGCATCCGTTAATTCCCTAACAATACCATTGAACATCCTGATTCTAATACTACCAACCCCAACAGTTTTACATGGAATAGCATTTCCCATAAACACTACACCCTCATCAACATATTGGTAAGAAATGAACCAATTTCTATGTGAGCACATGTGGTGGGAGGCACCCGAATCTAGCTGTCATTTTTCTTGATATTGTAAATTACTAGAAACGGATAAAACTTCATCAATCATACCTGAATTTGTTACATCCAAATTTGCTTCCTTCGTAGAGTTTTCCTCGGATTCCTTTATTTTCCAGCATTCTTTCTTGATATGTCTAGTTTTGCCACAGTACCAACATTTTTCTTTACCCTTTCTGTGTCTTGGCTTAGATCGAGAAGAACTTCTCTGATTCTTCTCTTTAGTTTAACCTCTGACCAACATCGCCTCTAAAGTTGAGGTTTCTTGACTAGATTTTCCCCTCACCTCCTCAGCCAACAAAGCTCCCACAACAGAGTCATAATCTAAAACATCTGTTGAGATAAAGCTAATAGAGGTGACTAGATTATCCCAAGACACAGGCAATGAACACAATAATGTAATAGCCTTATCTTCATCTTCGAATTTAACTTCCATACTAGTCAATTTAACTATAAGGGTATTAAAGGTATTTAAATGGTCAGTAATTGTTGTACCTTATTTCATCTGCAAACTGTACAACTGTCTCTTCAAGTAGATCCTTCTCGTCAAGGAATTCATCATATATAGACTTTCCATCTCACTCCATAAGCTTGATGTTGTATCATCTCCTATGATATTAAACAAAACATCATTTGCTAGACATAAATGAATGGTACTAAGAGCTTTTGCATCTAGATCTTCCCATTCCTCATTCCTCATGGTTGTTGGTTTCTTTGACTTGCCTGCGAGTGCTTTTTGCAACCGTTGTTGCACCAGCAAATCCCGCATCTTAAGCTTCTAGAGCTCAAAGTTGCTTTTACTGCTAAACTTTTCAACTTCAAACTTCGAACTCTGTATCTTAGCCATTAGCACAAAACCGCCTAATACCCAAATCACAACTTATAAAACCCTTTTAAATGTAGAGGAATAATAATATTAACCCAAAATATTTAATTAAAAAAATTTAAGATAAATCAAAAATATATCTTTAAATCTTTTACTAAACAAAAAGGGTACACAAATAATATTTTAATAAGCATCCTCCACCCACTTTATTCCGTATGCATAATCATAAAAGTCAACCACTCCTTTATTTAATTATACTCCATGCATAATAAAAGAAAAAGTCTGTTTTCATACCGTACCAATATCACTCCCTTTGTAAAGCATAGGCAACGATGAACACCTGTCGGTTATCGCTTCTCTCGCAATGAATCACGAATCTCTTCCACAAAGCGGGACACATATCTTTGTCCGCATATTAAGTAGAAACCTGCCCTTGCAAGTCTCGGTCATTCATGCAATGGCTGGCTTCCTCTTGCACTCGCAGCTCTATCACACTCGCAGTGCATCAGGCAAGCTGCCTCACCAGAACAATGTCTCAAACAACGTGCTCACCTTCTTTCACCGAAATCACCTTGCAGAGCTCAATATCGCTCAGAGGTTCATGTATTCACACGGATCTGTCAAACTCGGCTTGCAGAGCTCAATATCGCTCAGAGGTTCATGTATTCACACGGATCTGTCAAACTCGGCTCAGCTCACTTGCACAATCAGCTCTGATACCACTTGTTGTTCTGCAACTGAAGCAAATATAAAAAATGATATAAGCAAATGAGCAAACACATAATTTGACAGGTAAAACCCTATACAGGGAAACATCCAGAGGAAAATGATTACAGGGAGGCACTCTCACATCTCACACTCTGCCTTAACAAGCTTGCATAGATAGATATATAGCACTCTTCATTCAGTTATAAGAATTGATTACATTTAATGTGCATCTATCCCTATTCTAAATCTGGTTGATTTGATCCAACTAATTATAGAATAATAGGGACCAGAAAATCTGCCCCATATCTATCTAAAAACGAGTGTAAATTAGTTGGCATTATCCAACAGACCATAATCAACTTCGAACTCGAGGCCTAAAATGGGTGGAACTTTAAACTTTTCTTGTCTGTTTCATCTATCTAACTGGTGTAGAGATACTCCTAATGTTTATTTCTTTTGTCGTGAAATTACAGTGACGAAGAACGAGTGTAAATTAGTTGGCATTATCCAACAGACCATAATCAACTTCGAACTCGAGGCCTAAAATGGGTGGAACTTTAAACTTTTCTTGTCTGTTTCATCTATCTAACTGGTGTAGAGATACTCCTAATGTTTATTTCTTTTGTCGTGAAATTACAGTGACGAAGGAAAGCTATTGAATGAGGTCGTGCAATGCGTTCTTAAAAAGCGCGGAAATGCAATCTTGAATGTGGCCAAAGTAAAAGTAGAAGAGCGCAAAAAGAATGTGTTATTGTAGTTCTTGAAGAAAGCGAAAGCTCAGGTCGCCAGGATTATTGGCTTGAATGGAGCGAGTAGGAGCAGGCAAGTACCAAACACCATTATTGGCTTGGATGGCGCGAGTAGGAAAATGCAACCACCAAACACCAATATTGGCTTGGATGGAGCGAGTTGGACCGGGATTGTTGGCTTGGATGGAGCGAGTAGGACCAGGCAAGCACCAAACACCATTGTTGGCTTGGATGGAGCGAGTAGGACCGGGATTGTTGGCTTGGATAGAGAGAGTAGGACCACGCAAGATCCAAACACCATTAATGGCTTGGATGGAGCGAGTAGGACCACGCAAGATCCAAAAACCATTATCGAGAAGACTTGTGAAATCATCATCGAGAAGAGTTGCGATCTGGGAATGGATTATTTGAATTTTGTATTGCCATTGCCCATCTTCCCCCATTCTAAGAGTGAGATTCGTGAGGGTCACAATGAGGGATCAAATATGAAGCCTTCATTTTCCTTCAAGGTCAAGTTCCCTTTAGTCGTTAATAAAAGAGAGTTAGTAAAAAAAATTTCGTTCAAAAAAATTTAAATTACAAATTGATTGTTGATGACTAAGTGAGAATCTTTCTGTATCATTGCAAATTAAAGGTGATCACTCTTATCATATATCAATATTTTTTAGGTTTTAAACATAAATAATTTAACTTCTAAATGTTTTTATGAATTTCAAAATAATATATATATATATTATTGATATATAAACTTAATGATTTGTAAGTGTTATTGATTTCTTTTACAATTTATCCATCAATATAGATTGATACACATGTGGCTATTGATCATAACATTCGACATACATTGATACACCTATAGCTACTAATTTCTAGGTTGAATTTTATATTCAGAGGAATGAACCTTACATTAAATGTAAAACTTTCTCAAGAGGCTTTTACAAGTAGTTGGTTTTGAGCAATTACAAAAATACATTAAAAAAATGTTTTTTTTAAGTCAATCTTTTTTTATGATTATTTTTTAAATAATATTTTAGAGATATTTTGTCTGGTAACATAGAAACTTGATTTTGCATTTGTGCTATTGGAACCTAATTTCCATGAAAATTATGAATCTTATCTATATTGTGGCAATTAATCATATCAATATTATGAATATATCACTAATCAATATCTATATTCAAGATTTCCCCTAGATGGGGTGCTAGTAGGGTACACGCGTCGATGGAAGATGACGACGACTGCCACCTCTCTATAGACCACATGATCAACGCATGTCGACCTCCCCTATATTTAATCTCCACCGCCACCCCCCCCTCCGCCCCCACTCGATGTGATTTCGTCACCTTCATTACTGTGAGTGTGTCCCCTCTGGTGCTTTCGTCCGAGTGATGGAGGATTGTTGCAGACTGTATCCTCACCACGCGTGGGAAATCCTCCTTCGGCTCTTCTTTTATGGCATTCCCCTCAGGCAACCTTCACACCATTTTGTCTCTCCCTTCCTTTGTGTTTGTTCACTGCCAGCCCACTTGTTGTTCACTTTTGTCTGCCCTTTCTCATCTCCACCTCACCTTCATTCACATTTCACCATGCCTCGGCTCCGCGAGAAGCTGAAGAGAGGACCTCTATGATCCCAAAACAAGGTGTCCATTTCCTGCTAACATCTGCCTATCCCCTCCCCATTGCCCAACTCCTCACCCCCTTCATTTGTCCATTCATCCCCAAACCAGAGTGGTCTCCAACCTTTGTCCTCGCCATGGGCATGTTGCGTGGAGTGGTTCGACCTCCAAGGAAATTCTCTGGGTTATGCTTCAAGCCCAATCCCAGATATGGCTTCATCTTCTTAGTACGCCTTGGTCATCCCGGTGATCCTGTCTCCCTCAGCCCCCTCGCCACCTTCATATCTCATGCCATCCCGAGACGAGCTCCATGCTCAGGTGGATGAGTTGCATGTTCATTTGGAAGTGCCTCAAGCGGACCCTGAGCAACTGCATGCTCAATTGGAGGCGCCTCATGCGGACCCTGAGAAAATGCAAGCTCAATTGGAAGCGCCTCATGTGGATGACTCTCCAAGCTCGGAGTGTGCTTCTTGTTTCAGAATCAGAGGTGCGATGGCGATACTACAGTTAGATAGGACGTGGAGGACCTCCGCTTTGGGATGGAGAACTTGGACCAACGAGCAGAGAAAATTGAATCTCTGCTTGGTACATTGCTCCACTCACTACAAAATCCAAGACATGCAACTAATGCTCGAGCTACTTCAGAGACGATTCTTGCTCCATCTACCTAGACGAATGCCATGGCAAAGATGGACACACATCCTTAAGACGCGCAAGGTGTCATCATGCATGTTTGACTTTGTTAAATGTTCCAGTCTTTTGGAAGCTCGACACAATCAATTTTTATATTACTCTACATAGTTTCTTTTTTTGTCTTATAGTTTTAATGGAGGATCTGGTCGAATCAGTTTCCCCATGGGGCAATTCAAAAAACTATGTTTAATTTAAATATTGAATTCAGAGACAGAGCTAGGCTGAATTGGTTTCCCCTTGGGGCAATTCAGCTAAATCAAATCCCTTCTATCACTGCAGATACTGTAATTTTTCTCCATGAAAGGTAACATATAGAATTCTTTCTTAAAAAAAAAATTGGATGTCAAGATTTCACTAATCTTCCCTTCAACTATTATAACCACTCCTAATGAGCTCAAATTAAAACATTTTCAATACATTTCATAGAAAAACATGTTGAGGTTTTAACTAACACAACCACATGAATACAAATGGTTGACAAACTCTGATAGTCATCATCTTTCATTCTTCCAAAAACTAATTATTAATATGGTTGTACTAGTACTAGCATAGTCACTAATTCGCAGCTGGAGAACGCCGAAAGGTATAGGTTGGTAAAATTAATTCCCCGTCACCGGAGAACATAGAAAGGGAAAATTTCAGGCGAAGAACATGCATTTCTTCCTTTTTTTAAAATCAATTTTAACTCATTTACGCCTTGATATGGAATGTTCAGCCAAAACACAATTTTAACTCATTTACGCCTTGATATGGAGTGTTCATCCAAAACAGTCAGATTATTTTATGCAATTAAACCTAAAAACAACCACAATTGTTGATAAACCCACATATGCTTATTTCATTTAGAAAGTAAACTTGATTAAATTTGTAAATAAAATAAGCTTTAAAAAAATTATGTTTGTTGTCGGGATAATTAGTCTTCTTTTTTTAATTTTATAAAGCAGTTATCATTAAAATGTGGTAATTCAATTTTTTGTTAGTTAGAAAAGTAAAAAATGAATATAAATATTAGATTTTTTTAACTTTTTCCTTGGAAGGAGGTGATCGTCCATTAATTAATTAAAGAAACGAAAGGACAATTCTAAACGTGACTTTTCACACAATGAAGACAATTATCATCGGAGTCCCAACAATAACAAAATGCAATTTAATTTTCTGTCTCGATTTCATGCAATTTAATTTTTGGTCTCGATTTCACTTCTTCATTCTTTATACCCTATAATAAGCGACCGAACGTTTTCGAATCCCAAATTAAGTGAAAATAAGCTTCCTCATAGTAAATTTTGAGCATTTCAAAGATTCAATTACAGGAAAACTTCCGAAATTACTTTATTAATAAACTGTTTTGAATAAGAAATAAATATTTTAAATGTGAATATTCATGAATGAATCAAATATACCATGAACCTAGATCAAATTCAAGTATCTTTTGCCGACAAAAAAACCAGTGGATGTTCGATAAAGATGATGACATGCGTCGGGCTTTAGCAGGTGGTCAGGTCAGGTCAAAACCATCAACTATCTTCGACGTCACATTGAAGACTGAATCCAGAAATAATCAGTGTTGTAAAACAGATCAAATCCAGAAATAATCAGTGCTGTAAAACGGTTCAAATCCAGAAAACCCAAGAAATTCAAAACAGGATACAACCAAAAGAAAAGACAAACATGTACTTCGAGTTAAAAATATTGTTGATGGCGACAAAGATCGTTTTCAAACAAATATAGCCGGCAACAAATGTTTCACAGTTCCAAAACGATTGAATACAGGTGACAACAAACGTTGCACAGTTGCAAAACGATTTAATATTAAGGTTTTTTAGCATTCAAGGTACACAGAATTGCAAGTTGGGACCGCTTGGTAAACCCTTTCGGCCCTTTAAAAGAGTATCTTATACCTCTGTTGGGATTCAATCTCCAACTGACCTGGGAGAGAGAAAGAGATTCTTCGGCCTTTCTTTCCCTCTCCATCAAAGTTGCGCGATGACTCCACGTTCCTTCCCACCAATTTATGAAAACCTGCTCTATAATTGCATAAAATAGAGGATGAAAATGATGAGATTCCACCTCACACCACAGCTTGTTGTACGTTTGTTCTTCCCAACAGATGGAAGCTACCACCATATCCTTGTTATTTCTTAGCCAAATATTTACACAATCCTATCACAGGCAATCGAGTCGGTTGCAGGTTCCTATTATTCCACCTGTCATTGCGTCTTAAGACACCTGGCATCATACATTACCATGCTCATGTAGAAACGAAGATCCAATATGAAACGTGCGGAAAGCTAAATGAAAATGAAACGCTAGGTGGGTCTGGCGATTCAATATCTGCTAATAATCTAAACGTGTTAATCTCAAACGTTAAGATTCAATATCTGCTAATAATATAAACATGTTAATCTCAAACCTTAATCATTTAAACGTGGCAATCATATAGTGATACAATAATTTCTTAATATGATTAGGTAAATGTTAAAAAAGTAAACATGTTAATTGATGCATTAAAAAATACAAGAAAGTTATCAAGAGTAAATCATATTCATTGATTTGACAGGACGACTAAGAATATACCAACATCTTCAATTGTTAGCCATCAGATTAGAATTTTAGATTAAAAGGTAATTAATTGTGCCGATTGTCAATAGGTCGTAAATCTCTATTTTTTGCATTTTTATAAAAAAAATAATACATATAAAAATAATAGATAAAATATAAATATAAAAAATGTAGTGGAAATAAAAAGGAAATGTAAAAATTTTAATCAGTTTTTTAAGGTCAAATTACAATTATTATAATTGAAATCCTATTTTTGAATATATATA
>ML778159.1:295543-309813 GCA_009831015.1 Picea engelmannii
TGTGTGTGTGTGTGTGTGTGTGTGGATGTAAAGAATGTTTAAACTCTCGGGCCTAAGCTTTAATGGTAAGCAAGCATGGGTTAGTATAAGCCGCACAACACAGATAAATTAATGGAGACTGAACTCTCTCACATATTATTGTTTTGTGTAGAGAATGTTTTAAACTCTCAGCCTAAGATTTAATGGCAAGCAAGCATGAATTAGGTATAAGCCGCACAGAGAAATTAATGGAGATGGAACTGTGTGAAATACTATATTGTTTTGTTGTAAGCTTCAATCCGTGATCACTACATGGATATTTGTCATTGAATTCAACATTACCACGAAACCATTGATCACTACTGGGATCTTTATCATTGAATTCAACATTCCTATGCATCCATCGCATGCGGTTGCATGGTGCCTCATCTAGAATGATTTGAGACGTGCCTGTGAGAGAGTAATGTGTCTGTGTTAAATTTTTTGTTTGAACAACATAGCCATATCTGCGTTTCTTTCGATCTTCGCTAAGGGCATTTCTTTCGATCTTAGCTAAGGGCATTTGTGTTTCAAGCTTCCTTTGTCCAGGGTCTTGACAATTGGGGATAGTGCTAACTATGAAGCAAGACTGTTGGAGCCATTTTGATTTCAAAAGAATTCTTGGAAATCTGGTAAACAACAATCACATTATCAATTTCTAAAAATTAAACCAACTAAAATGAAAGAAAGGGGGAGTATGCTAACTCAGACCCATTTTTCAGGAAAAAAATGTTGGACAATTTAATTTCTATCTACCGCATTAAAAAAAAACATTCCACTCAACCACCAATTACTGTTCCTCCACCGACATATCCCACCAACACTTCAATCACTTCATGAATGCTCTGAATCTTTGGGATCCTTCTAAATACCTCTATAAAAAGAGGCAATTGTTATCGTTTATGTAAGCATTTGGCAATATCAATTTGTTGTTTGATTGAGTTTAAGATTTGTGTTCTTTCCTCTGCTCACTTCATCGTGGTATCAGAGCAGCAAAGAAGTTTCCCCCATTTCAGTTCTTAGTGAGAGTTGGACGATGTGCATAGTTGGAGTGTGAGTTGGATGCTGTGCATTGTGTTGTGGAAGCCGCAGCTTCAAGAAGAGCAGTGAGATTTTTCAGGAGAGATGTAATGATCGTGAGTATGAAGGAGTTTTGTTGGCCATAGAAGCATAAGCGCGTGGAGGAATTTATATCGGAGCTAAGAAGATCGAGGAGTGTTATTGAAGCAGTTCGAGTCGTTGTACAACCATCATAGAAGCAAGAAAATCTGGAGGATCTACATGCTCCATTGGAAGATCGGAGCTATCTAAAATTTCAAGATTTGGGTATTACAATTCTGCCAAAGAATAGAACGCTAGAGAGACTCACTCCCGTTGTCTAAGAGTAAGGAAATTTGTTGTTGAAGTGAACTGGTTCAAGTCAATTTTGTGGCCTCTTTTATCTCTAGACGGGGTTATTTTTTAAAATCTTCATTAGCTTATTGAAATATTCATTAACCACAATTAGTAGTAGCATCAAGGACGTTGTGCACAATTACTATTACAGAGCAGAGAAGTTCACAAGAGTTGTAGTTCTTCTTTTGTATTCCGTTTTGTGTTCTTACAACAATAGTTGTAATACACTCTGGCCCTTATTTCACAAACTGATATTTAATCTATTTGAGTACTGAGTGTGTTGAAGGTTTTGTGTTTGGAAGCACTCCAAGACATTTACGGGAGTAGGGCGCTGGCAAGGAAGAATATTTTTGCACAAGTGTTCTATAAAGATCTTTTACTATAATCCTTGCCTATTTTTTTTTTTTGGTTGAAAGTTGTTTGTTTGGAAGCTTGATTTTTTTTAAGAAATGGCATTAGGAATGTATCAGCAACTAATGATTTCAACATTTTTTGGGAAAAATTATGATAATTTATAATTTATAATGAAATTAGCATTTGATTCATATGAGATATCAGATATAGTAATGAATGGTTATGCTGAACCACAAGATGAGTCTATTTTGAGTGCTGATGAAAAGAAAAAGCTTGATGAAAATAGGCAAAAAAAACAAAAGGGCTTTGCAGATAATTGGATAAGCGTTGGATGATTCGGTTGTTGGAAGGATTAAACCAGTCACTATAGCCAAGCAAGCATGGGACATTCTAGAGACAACGTATCAAGGCACGAGTAAGGTAAAAATTGCCAAACTCCAAGCACTTAGAAGGGAATTTGAAAACTTGCAAATGAAAGATTCTGATTCAATAGAACAATTTACATATCGTGTTATGGATTTGGTTAATCAAATAAGGAAAAATGGTGAGGATCTAGTAGATTAGAAGGTTGTTGAAAAGGTTTTAAGAAGTTTTCCTAGAAACTTTGATGCAATAGTTGTGGTAATTGAAGAATCTAAAGATTTGACTACATATTCTATGGATGAGTCGGTTGGCTCCTTGAAAAATTATGAAGACAAGTTGAACAGGAATGAAAATACCTCATTGGAGCATGCATTCAAAACAAAAATAACATTTGGCAGAGGCAGATGAAGAGGAAATCCAGGATTCATAGGAAGAGGAAGAGGAAGAAATAATTTTCAAAGAGAAGAAAGAAAGAATCAAGACCCAGGAGGAAGGAGAAATCAAAGTTTTAGCTCAAGGGAAAGTAACCACAATCAGGCATCTCAAAGGTATGACAAATCAAAGATTCAATGTTATTACTACAAGAAGTATGGTCACTTTGCAAATGAATTCCAAAAGAGACAAGCATATATGAGAAAGTAGTTCATGCACATTTCTTTGAGAGTAGTTCTGAGACATTGTTTATTACATGTGATGTAGCTCAAGAAAATGCAAGTAACATTTGGTTTCTTGATAGTGGTTGTAGTAACCATATGACTGGAAATAAAGGGTTGTTTGAGGATTTGGATGCATCAGTTAAAGAACAAATTAAATTGGGTAATGATAATATTGTAGAAGTCATGGGAAAATGTGCAATCAATGTAATAACAAGTAGTGGAAAGAAAACCATTCATGATGTTTATTTTGTTCCTAGTTTGAAGCATAATCTCATAAGTGTGGGACAACTTACTCAAAAGGGTTATAGAGTTTATTTTGAGAATAATGTGTGCACTATATTTGATATTCCTCCTAGTAAAATGGTGATTGCAAAGATTAAAATGACAGACAATAGAATGTTCTTACTTCACATGAAAAGTGAAATGATGGAGAAGATTGGAGCAAGTTTCAAGGCATCAAGTCAAGATCAAACATGGATATGGCACTTGAGGTATGACCATCTAAACTTCAAAGGATTGTGTCTATTGCAAAGAAAAGAAATGGCAAGAGGTTTACCACCTATTCAAGCACCAATAAGTTAATTTGAAAGTTGCATTTTGGGCAAGCAACATAGGAAAAGATTTCAAAAGGAAATGTCATATAGAGCTTGGGCACCTTAGAAATTGTGCATAGAGATTTATGTGGTCCAATGAAAACACCATCATTAGGGGCGAGCATATATTTTCTAACATTCATTGATGACTATAGTAGAAAAACATGGGTTTACTTCCTTAAACACAAATCTGAAACATTTGACAAGTTTAAGGAATTCAAGGCATTGGTTGAGAAACAATGTGGCCTATCTATTAAGATATTAAGATCGGATAGAGGAGGAGAATACAAGTCAAATGAGTTTTTGGAGTATTGCAGGTATCATGGAATAAAGAAGCAGTTCACTACAAGCTATACACCTCAATAGAATGGTGTTTTAGAATGGAATAATCGTACAATAATGGAGATGGCAAGAAGCATGTTGAAAGGCAAGAATCTATCTAAAGAATATTGGGTTGAAGCAATAGATTGTCTAGTTTATATATTGAACAGGAGTCCAACAAAGATTGTGAGGGACATGATTCCTCAAAAAGCATGGAGTGGTAAGCATCACAGTGTTTCTCATTTTAAAGTATTTGGTTGCATTGCATATGCACATGTGCCTAAACACAAACAAGGAGTAAATTGGATGATAAAAGTAAAAAATGCATTTTCATTGGTTATGATGAACAATCTAAGTCATATAAGTTGTTTAATCCTATAACCAAGAAAGTCATTGTAAGTAGAGATGTTTTATTCAAAGAGGAAGAATCGTGGGATGGCAATATAGACAAGACAATTACAGGTACAAGAATACTATATGAAGAACAAGGAGAAAAAGGTCAAGGAGAACAATCAAATGAGCAAGGAGGAATACCATCAATAATTCCACAAGAAGAACACTCACAAAGGCAAGGTGAGCAAGGAGAGACATCAAGTCCACAAGTAAATTATGACTCAAATCCTACACTTGAATCATTAAGATCAAGATTAAGAGGCAAAAAGTCTAGAAGCTTGCAAGAAATATATGATCAAGGAGATAGGATAGATTTGCAATCCAATTTGGCTCTATTTACTCAAGATCCTATATATTTTGAGGATGCAATTAAGGAAGAACATTGGATTAATGCAATGAATGAAGAAATGGAATCTATTAAGAAAAAAGATACATGGGATCTAGTTGATTTACCTAAGGAGAAAGAATGCATAGGTGTGAAATGGGTGTATAAAACTAAATATAAGGCAAATGGAGAAGTTGACAAATATAAGGCAAGATTAGTAGCTAAAGGATTTTCACAATAATATGGAGTTGATTACAATCAAACATTTGCACCCATAGCAAGACTTCACACAATTAGGATGGTACTAGCTATTACAGCTCAACATAATTGGAAAGTTTATCAAATGGATGTCAAATCAACCTTCTTGAATGTATATTTAGAAGAAGAAGTCCATGTGCAACAACCACCGATGTATGAAGTAAGAGGACAAGAAGACAAGGTTTATAGGTTAAAGAAGGCACTTTATGGATTGAAGCAAGCACCAAGGGCTTGGTATAGCAGAATAGATTCGTACATGATAAAAAATGAATTCATAAGAAGCACTAGTGAGCCTACACTATACACCAAAGTCAATGAACAAGGTCAGATCTTGATTGTTTGCCTATATGTTGATGATTTGATCTATACAGGTAATCTCTCTATTGAAATGTTTAAATGAACAATGAAGAAGGAATTTGAGATGACAGATTTGGGCTTAATGAAATATTTTCTTGGCATTGACGTCACTCAAAATGATAAAGGCATTTTCATCTGTAAAAGTAAATATGTAAAAGATGTTTTAAAAAGGTTTAGAATGATAAATTGCAGTCCAATTTCTACACATGTGGCAGTGGGCACTGTAATATCCCTGATCCTGTTGATCAAGATATTTGTTACTAATCTATTGTTCTATCTTGTAGATATGATACACTGGGGGTTTCTGGATGTGTTTCAGTTGTATGTTTGATATCTTGATGGTTATTGCATGTGCATTTTGGTTATTTCATGTGCATGTTTCATATTTATGGTTTAAAAAACATATAAAGGATGCATGCATAAGTAAAGAACATCAACTGCCCAATATCATGTATTATACGGTTCAAGCCTGGAAATACAATAGCCTACTAGAAATATAGAATATAAACGTCAACTAGATCTCATGCATCATCACTGGAATACAAGAAAGTAGCATAAAAATACCCATGATCAGAGGATGATAGAAAATCCGATGCATGCAAGGATAGATCGGCAAAAATATGCGATTCCGGAGAAGTACGGTAACCGCTACCAGCTGGAAAACTCGTCCGGAAGGATAGACCATCGGAATGCACTGGAAACTATTCCAATAGAAGTGCCCTGGCCTCTAGACTGAAATGGATGAGTGTCGGATCTCAAATCTGGTCTCTGAGGCACTGGATCTGGACCCCTGTGGGGTTTGCGCGCCTCCTGGGACATTGGATACGCCCCAAAGGATTCCACCAACGAAATCTACTGCTATAGGGATCAAAACGATCGTCTCGCCAAATGTGGAACTAGGTCGGAAGGATTTGCTCGGATCTTCTCTTATACTCTGCATGCAACCCCAAATATCTGTTTGGAGGAGTTATGCCCTAAATGGATGGATGAGGCGATCTGCAAGATTCCATCGTCAGAAACTGATGATAGATGGCTCAATAGAAGCGCCCTGACTAGATCTCAAATGGGTCAAAAGGAAACTGCAATATGGACATGGACCTCGTGCATCTCTCCAAACCCTCAAACTGACTTGCGCCCTCACTGGCTGAGTTGCGCACTCTGTAATGGATACTCCTAAAAGGTACGGTGAAATAACTAGATTGTATCTCTGATGGGCTAGGGTGTGTCTCTCAACACCGAAACCAATCAATGGTGGTGGTTTCCTCCAGAAATCCACAAAACAATAAGGTCGACTCTCTTCGTCCTCTGGGAACTCTCAACATCAAATCATAACAATGCATAATGAATTAGGTTGCTTTACCCTTCCTTTATAGCTTCCTGAAACCCTAATTCATTGTTGACCTTTTCCCTCCAAGTGACTTTTACTTTATTTTATTATTCCTTGATTAAATCACTTAATTAATTAATTAATTGACCATTTTACCTCTAAAAAGTGATTTATCCATCCCGATGGCTTCTCTGGCCACTGAAAGTCACTTCTCATCATCTTATCCTGTAGAGATCTTCCTCCTGATTTCGATGAGCTATTACACTAAGAGGTTTCTCCAAGTAATATGCCCATTATGACCTTCTTAGTGAATTTAATTAAGATATGACCCATAATAACTCAAAATTACGGAAATCGTCGGAATGAAATGAAACTAAAGCCTAGCTGTGCGGAATGGATCCTAATGATGATTGATGCAAGTTGGGCCTAAATAAACCCCTCAATATCTCCCAAACTCTCTTTCACCCCTATCTGGCTACTCGGGTAGGCATAACACTCTGAAATGTTGTAATGTTATAATGTCCCAACATGGGGACATTATAGTCCTCCCTGCCGAAATATTGCTTATCCTCAAGCAATAACTAAATCCAACTACATATGATACCGGGGTCCCATATCCACATGTGTGACACAAGGTAGACTCCCCTCAAGATGTGGTCTCTCCAAGTGCTCACTACGCATGACACCCACATGATCTTGATGAGTAGAATGATCAATGGCCAAAGAATCTCAGTCAACTCCCCAAGCAACCACTCTACTCGAAACTCAACTCAATCAAATGTTGAACTACCAAGCACTCCAATCCCTGGATCCCATATCAAAATGTGAACTGCAATGCCCTGTGGAGTATAGTTCTTTAACATATCAACACCATGAGTCTCCTGCACATAAAAGATGGCCTCAACCTGAAATGGTTCTATCCTACCAAACCATACCAAACTCAGCACAACCCCCACCGATTGAACATGTGGTTTCCATAGTGAGGTACTACAAGACCTCAACGAATCACCAACGAGTGACGTTCTCTCCCCAATACTGAAACTCAATGGAAAATCAAAGTGATTTCCCCATGCAAACGTCTTCTCGTCTCTATCAGTCAATGAAATGCCCAGCCCTGTAATCCCAGGGTCCCATCCTAGTCTCTGACAGGGACCATCATGTTGATGTTTCTCTATTCTGATCATGACTCTCTACTCAAAGTATCCATAGTGGACCCTCCATGCATGGATCCTCATAAGATGAAACAAGTTATCGACCCAATGGACTCCAGGATCCCATGTCAAATTTGGAAGCTCATCACTTCCAATCCCCACTAACTATTGATGTGCCCTACTAATAACTGTCGAAATTCATCCACCCTCATCCCAATGAGAGTCTGAATATGTAGCAACCTCTGAGTTATCCTTTGTCCCATGGCCTAGGATACTCTCCATCATGCCTAGGACCTCAACTGTCCTCCCCTGATGATCCACCCCTATCATGCTATATGCAATCAAGACACTCCTGTCAGGTGGTCTCAGCCTACCAACTCTCCATGTCCCCTACCACTGTATAGCACCCTCTATGTTGTTGTTAATGATAAAAGTGTCGGGAAAGGATATCATAAATATCTACACCCAACTATAGGACTAGAAAGTATCATATGCTTTGGTCAATCCCCAGGATTGGACCAAAATCTCATCCACTAGCACCTATGGTGAATAATCGCCTAAACTCCAACTATCGAGTACAACAGTAGATAACTCCACAAACTGTTGGTCAATCACTCTCCCTCCATCATCACTTAGATAGTTGTTTCTATTGTGAAGGTGATCTCTGAGAACTATGTGCTGCTGCAAGGGAGAGGAATCTCCATGCTCCTAAGTGTGTCTCCTCCCTGCCATCCAATGCGTCCCCATGAATCCCACTATACATCTCTCTCATCATCATATGTCCAAGGTGTATTGTCGGATCAACCTCTGTGTGGATATCAACCAATCCTGAAACACAAATGAAAGCGTCCTCATAACTACCCATGGCTCTGTAATCCTCATGTGTATGTGTATGATCGATTGTCTCAGAACTACCCATCAATGGTGACCCCTGCGACACCTAGATATCCTCCAACAATGTAACTAAGGAACATATCTGAATCTATGCCGAGATAGATATAATGTATCTCTGACCAGTCTCCTGAAGGAGCTCATCTAATATGGACTTTGATTCTTGAAGGGTTGTCTGTGTGCCTTCCAAGAATCCTCGTGTGCTCACCAAATCACGAGTGAGTCGGTCCACCTGAAGCTCTTGCTCCCTCAGTGCCCTATGATACATCTTTCCAATATCCAATAGGTAATCTCTATCCATCAATAACTACTGGTAGTCATCCCTCATCATAGTCACTCCCTCCATGAGTGTATGGAAGTCATCAATGGCAAGTCCCCTATCTGAACTATCATGTGCCATCGAGGCCCCCCAACAATAACCTACCACCAATGCATGTGTATCATCAATGCATCAAGTGGCTTCCATGATCATGTCCTCACTGAATCTCAATTGTCCCGTCCAGTGTCCTGACTCCTGATCACAGTACCGTTGAGATTCTACCTCATGCCCCTCACTGCTAGTGTCAATAATGGAATCCCCAACATCACACTCCTCAAAAGATAAGGCACTGAACTTCCCATGGTCCACTATGCTACTGAGTCCTCCTATAGGCCACTGCACACCATCACCAACTGCTACCCCCATCTGAATCGCACTGTATCCTATATGGGCAGTTGTATCCTCCTGTGCGCTCACCCTACTAATATCATCTGCGCCTGGATCCCATACAAATGTGTTCAAACACATGCTATGGTCATCCTGACCAATAAGGAGTGTATCATCATCACTGTAGATGGATCATGGGAGTAAGTGTTCCAACAAGCTGTCGGTCTCCACTACCTGGTCCATCAATGGAATCTCCAAGAGTGGTGACTCACTCTCCTCACACTGATAGGTATGTGTAAGGTCAACTATCTCCAAGCGATACCTCTCCTCTTGGGCCCGCAGATCCATATGTCCCTTGTGTACAATGCCCACACAAGGCTCCTCTACCATATCAGGAATGCCACTGATCTCCTCATTTGTTGTGGCTAGCATATATGACTGAGAAGATGAAAAATGTGGCTCTCTCATCATAGGAAGCTCATCATCCTCCATACATGACGTCCTAGAAGCCATGTCTACACCCATACATAGGTCATCCAACCTCCTAATCTCATCATGTCTAAGTGCCAACACATATGAATCCTCACAAGTGTCACCAGTATGCTGAAGTGTTGAATCCTCAACATTGCCTGATGGGAAAGATGAAGGACATGCACTGTCATCCTATCCATCCAACTGTCCCTCAAATGCGCAAGAGTCATTAGCTTCTGTCTCGATCATCTGGTTGAGCTGGTAGTACATGTCTAACTTTTGTACCCTAGCTCTGGCAGTGCATTTGGATGATCCATCAAAAGAAGGTGTGGTGAGTTTACCAACTTTCTAGATGAAATCTATGTTATTCCCCTGTTGTTGTTGTTGTCCTGCTCTCTGAGGTTCTTTGGGATGGTCCATGCCCCTAAGTCCATAGTACTCGTCCATTTTCATGTCATGATGAAAGTCAGGACCCAACGCTGCATACTCCCTCTTTTGCTCTGCAATGTCTTCCGCCTGAGTGGGCAACCTGTGTGCTAATGACTGTTGTGTTGCTGTTGCTAGTGCCCTCTGAAAACTAGGGAACCATGGTCTGGAAATCCTACTCGAAGATGTGTATGTTCGAGTAGGTGTCTGGGGTCTATTGCCTACCCTCGAGTTCCCTTGTGCTGCATGTGGGGCTCTTGTGCCCGGAATGCCCACGATAGCCAATCTATCAGCCACCTGAGCCAAGGACTGAGACATGGTCCGCTGACTAGCTAACATATCACTGATAACCTACATGAAGGCTGCCTTTGGTTCCATGGGGACCTTACCACTGCCCTCTGGTCTCTCGTATCTGTCTCCTAGCATCCTCTCTTCCTGATGGGTCACCTGCTGAAGTCATCGACTTTAGTCACAGGCTGGCAGGACTAGATCTCTGATACCACTGTAATATCCCTGATCCCGCTGATCAAGATATTTGCTACCGATCTATTGTTCTATCTTGCAGATCTGATACACTAGGGGTTTCTGGATGTGTTTTAGTTGTATGTTTGAGATCTTGATGGTTATTGCATGTGAATGTTGCATATTTATGGTTTAAACAACATATAAAGGACACATGCATAAGTAAAGAACATCCACTACCCAATATCATGTATTATACGGCTCAAGCCTGGAAATACAATAGCCTACTGAAAATATAGAATACAAACGTCGGCTATATCTCATGGATCATCACTGGAATACAAGCAAGTAGCATAAAAATACCTGTGATCAGAAGATGATAAGAGATCTGATGCATGCACAGATAGATTGGCAAAAATATGTGATTCAGGAGAAGTACGGTAACGACTACCAGCTAGAAAACTTGTCCGGAAGGATAGACCATCAGAATGCACTGGAAACTATTCCAATAGAAGCGCCCTGACCTCTAGACTGAAATGGATGAGTGTCGGATCTTGGATCTGGTCTCTGAGGCATTGGATCTGGACCCGTGGGAGGTTTGCGTGCCTCCTGGGACACTGGATGCGCCCCAAAGGATTCCACCAATGGAATCTGCTGCTATAGGGATCAAAACGATCGTCTTGCCAAGTGTGGAACTCGGTCAGAAGGATTTTCTCTGATCTTCTCTTATACTTTGCATGCAACCCCAAATATCTGTCTAGAGGAGATACACCCTAAATGGCTGGATGAGGCGATCTGTAAGATTCCACCGTCAAAATCTGATGATAGATGGCTCAATAGAAGCGCCCTGGTTGGATCTCAAATGGGTCGAAAGGAAACTGCAATCTGAACACGGACCTTGTGCATCTCTCCAAACCCTCAAACTGACTTGTGCCCTCACTGGCTAAGTTGCGCACTCTGTAATTGATACTCCTGAAAAGTACGGTGAAATACCTGGATGGTATCTCTGATGGGCTAGGGTGTGTCTCTCAACACCGAAACCAATCAATGGTGGTGGTTTCCTCAAAAAATCCACAAAACAATAAGGTCAACTCTCTTCCTCCTATGGGAACTCTCAACATCAAATCATAACAATGCATAATGAATTAAGTTGCTTTACCCTTCCTTTATAGCTTCCCAAAACCCTAATTCGTTGTTGACATTTTCCCTCAAGTGACTTTTACTTTATTTTATTATTCCTTGATTAAATCACTTAATTAATTAATTAATTGACCATTTTACCTCTAAAAAGTGTTTTATCCATCCTGATGGATTTTCCGGCCACTGAAAGTCACTTCTCATCATCTTATCATGTAGTGCTCTTCCTCCCGATTTCGATGAGCTATTACACTAAGAGGTTTCTCCAAGTAATATGCCCATTATGACCTTCTTAGTGAATTTAATTAAGATATGACCCCTAATAACTCAAAATTACGGAAATCGTCGGAATGCAGCGAAACCAAAGCCCAGCTACGCGGAATGGATCTTTATAATGATCGATGCAAGTCGAGCCCAAATAAACCCCTCAATATCTCCCGAACTCTATGTCACCCCTATCTGGCTACTCGAGTAAACATAACACTCTGAAATGTTGTAATGTTATAATGTCCCAAAATGGGGACATTACAGGCACAAAACTAAGTAGAGAACAAAATGAGATGGATTTTGATTCAACCATATTCAGAAATTTGGTTGGAAGTTTGATGTATTTCACCGCGACTAGACCAGATATAATGTATGGAGTCAGTTTGATTTCTAGATTCATGGACACACCAAAGAATTCACATTGGAAAGCAGGAAAAAGGTTACTAAGATACATTGCAGGGACTATGAATCATGGCATACTGTATTCCACTTCAAATAATCTGCAGTTGGTTGGATACACAGATAGTGATTTTGCAGGAAGCATTGATGACTAAAAGAGCACATTTGGATATGCATTTCATCTTGGAACAAGAGTTGTGGCATGGGTATCAAAGAAGCAACCAATAGTGACAATCTCATCAGCAGAAGTAGAGTATGTAGCAGGTACATCAAAAACATGTCCAGCAATTTGGATGCGAAGAATATTGAAGGATCTAATGCATAATCAAGAGGAGGCTACTACAATCTATTGTGACAACAAGTCCACCATTGCACTATCAAAGAATCATGTTTTTCACAATTGACACGAGATATCACTCCATTCCAGAACTTGTCAACAATGGATAACTCATCCTACAACATTGCATATCAAAGGAGCAACTTGCAGACATATTTACAAAGTCTTTAGCACTAGACCAATTTGAGTATTTGAGAGAAGCTTTAGGTATTATAAATATTGATGTAATTAGTAATAGAAATTAGGGGGGAGTGTTGGACAATTTAATTTCTACCTACCGCATTAAAACAAAACCTCACTCAACCATCGACTACTGTTCTTCCACCTCCATATCCCACTGTTCCTCCACCTCCATATCCCACAAACACTCCAGTCGCTTCATTAATGTTCTGGATCTTGGGAATCCTTTTAAAGACCTCTATAAAAAGAGGGGTGTGTAATCGTTTATGTAGGCATTTGGCAATATCAATTTGTTGTTTGATTGAGTTTAAGATTTGTGTTCTTGCCTTTGCGCACTTCAAAAAAAATGGGAGTAGGCTAACTCGGGAGCAAACAGACCTGTTGTTCAGGCAACAAAAAAATGGACATGAATCCTGCAGATTTTTAAGGGTAACCTGAATTTCGCATGGATCAAAGTTCCATGCATTTCAGAGCCTTGCCCCAGGGATTTTGGCCCATTTTAATTCAACCCAGATGCTCAAAAAATTGACCAAAGTTTTAGATTGACCGAAAATTTAAAACCGCAATGCCAAAAAACCTACCAAAAAACTAAATTGGGAGGAAAAATTGATTCCAAGTTAGCCCACTCCGAAACTCCACAAGTAAAATGAAGAAAACTCCTTGATTATCAAACACAACGCAAAATATACTTTATAATTATTCGTACATATATGGAACGTGCATGCGCTTCTACTCTCCAACGCCGTCACAACGTCGAGATCCTCCCGGCCTCTCGATCCAGCGAAGTTTCCAGAGAGTCTTCGAGTGGGGCCAGCGCCTCAGGGCCTCAATGGCGGAGCCGCACCCGTCATGGTTCGGAAGGAGCCTTAGGAGTCGTCCCAAGCGCCGTCAGAATGCTGCGAAGAGTACAGAGACCAGAGAAATAGAAGACCACTAGCTTCAAAGCCCAAAAAAACAATCGGTGCGGAAAGAAACAAGCACGACCGACGCCACCTTCTAGCAGTCCATCCATTCCAGTGGATTTTACAGCAACCACGACACATCTTTGCAGGCATCTAGTAAGGCGTGTCCATTCGAGAAATGGAAACAACTAAGCAACGCATGCACATCGGAAACGTGTTCGATCTACCGGATCATACACACAAGAAAGTGAAACGTTAGAAACAATCAAGGAAATTAGAAAAGGTAAATATTAGGAAATTACGGATGGTAAATTTTCGGAAATTACAGACTGTAAAAATTGATAATTACATTCACTAATTATTAAATAAATCTAGTTTATTCATTTCGAATTTGGTATTAAAAGAGTAATGATTAAATGAATCTAATTTATTCATTTTGAATTTGGTATTAAAAGAGTGATTAATCTAGAAGTTTTCAATAAGTATAAGTCTATAGGGATAACTATCACTGTAATTATGAAATATTTTAAGATATATTTATGAAAAATTATCACTGTAATTATGAAATATTTTAAGATATATTTATGAAATTATATGATGGTTGATATTATTAGATGTTTAAAGTCCAATGTCTTTCTAGA
>ML778159.1:324035-338045 GCA_009831015.1 Picea engelmannii
CATGGTGCCTCATCTAGAATGATTTGAGACGGCACACATATTATAAGTAAAGCTGTGCCTGTGAGAGATTAATGTGACTGCGTTAAATTATTTGCTTGAACGACATAGCCATGTCTGCGTTTCTTTCGATCTTCGCTGTGGGCATTTGTGTTTCAGGCTTCCTTTGTCCAGGGTCTTGACAATTGGGGATAGTGGTAACTATGAAGCACAGACTGTTGGAGCAGTTTTGATTTAAGATTTTTGGACAACAATCACATTATCAATTTTTAAAAATTAAACCAATTAAAATGAAAAAAAAAAGGGAGTAGGATAACTCTGGAGCAAACAGATCGGTTAAAAAAATTAGTTTGATCTTGCAGATTTTTTTTAGGGATAGCCTGAATTTTCAATGAATAAAGTTCTATACATTTAATATGGATCAAAGTTTCATACATTTCAGAACCTTACTTTAAAAGTTTTGTCCCATTTTAAACCAAACCAGATACTCAAAAAATCTACCAAAATTTTCAATTAGACAAAAATTTAAAACCACACGACAAAAAAAGCTACATGAAAAATAACAAATGAAAAATTGATCCCTAATTGGCCACATCCCAAACTCCACAAATAAAATGAAAAAATCTCCCTGATTATCAAACACAACGCAAAATATGCTTTATAATTATTCGTACATATAAGAATAAAAAAAATCTAAAAATATTTGTACATATACCAATAAAAAAATATATATAAAAATATGTGCCTGGAACGTGCATGTCATTCCACTCTCCAACGCCGTCACAGCGTCGAGATCCTCCCGGCCGCTCGATCCAGCAAAGTTTCCTGAGAGTCTTCGAGTTGGGCCAGCGCCTCAGGGCCTCAATGGAGGAGCCCCACCCACCATGGTTCGAAAGGAGCCTTAGTGGGTCGTCCCAAGCGCCGTCAGAATGCTGCGAAGAGTACAGAGACCAGAGAAATAGAAGACCACTAGCTTCAAAGCCCAAAAAACCAATCGGTGCGGAAAGAAACAAGCACGACCGACGCCACCTTCTAGCAGTCCATCCATTCCAGTGGATTTTACAGCAACCACGACAAATCTTTGCAGGCATCTAGTAAGGCGTTTCCATTCGGGAAATGGAAACAACTAAGCAACGCATGCACATCGGAAACGTGTTCGATCTACCGGACCATACACACAAAAGCAATGATTAATTATCAGGTGGGCTACTATGCTAGAAGCTACCCGTGTAGGTTTGCGTGTTTGCTGTGTTGTCTTTCTGGAGCACGTTGTGTGCTTGAGAAGTCCATATTGAGGGATGGCAATGTGCAGTATAAATGTCAGTTTAAATCATTCTCTATTAATTAACTAGTATAGGCACTCAAAACTGTGGTTAATGCTAAAGCTTCTTCCTGTAGGTTAATGGTCGGAACAGAAAATGAAACGCACAGTCAGAAAATAAAATGCACAATCAGAAAATGAGTGTTTATAGCTGAGCACATTCAAACGTGATAATCCTAAAGTTTAATCATTTAAACGTGGAAATCATATAGTGCTACAATGATTTCTTAATATGATTAGGTAAATGTTAAAAAGTAAACAGGTTAAAGGAAACATTCAAAAATACAAGGAAGTTATGAAAAAGAAATCACATTCATTGATTTGGGAGGACAACTACAAATATGCCAACATCTTCAATTGTTAACCATCAGATTAGAATTTTAAATTTAAAAATGATTAATTATGCTCATTATCAATAGATATAAGCCTTTCAGCATAATTATTCACATATATTAATTCTACTATGAATATTGACTTTGCACAACTTTCCTATTTCTACTAGCTTTTCCTATTTCTACTAGGTTCCTTTAGTTGATTCGGTAATTGCCTTTAGTTGATTCGGTAATTGATGATCTGCATACATCCGACACTACGAATAAATTGATACTACGAATAAATTGATAGAAATAAAAAATGACAGTGAGGATGCCCACCGATTCTCTAGCTGAACGCAGCTTTACAAAGAAGCTATGCTCTCCGCGTAGCACGTGCCCCAACATCATCGACCTCTACTTCAATCTTGCCACAGGGAAAGTTACTTATTACTCATCATCGTCATCACAATTTTGTATTCACATTCATACCCCCTATATTTTAGCAGATGTAAAATAGTATACTCACAGGATATACTACATGAGACATATCTCGAGCTATGAATAGGTATGTGGGCCTCTACTTATTACTCATCATCGTCATCACAATTTTGTATTCACATTCATACCCCCTATATTTTAGCAGATGTAAAATAGTATACTCACAGGATATACTACATGAGACATACCTCCAGCTATGAATAGGTATGTGGGCCTCCCAAAGGAGGTATGTCTCAGTGTAAAAGATAAAACCAAAGCAACAAATTCATAATAATGTGCATGCATTATTAATAACTCATATGTGTTTTTATTATATAATTTAATAACTATGAAAAACTTCCTTTACTTTTACATGTTTCAAAATGAGGTTTTCATCATTGAGACCTATTTTCCTCTTTAAGGTATAGTGAAGGCTCCAAGGTTCATCTCTCTTGTGAAAAAATACCTAACAACATCTAGAATACCACTTAGAGTCAAAGAACCCATAAAAAAAGATTAGGAGGTTCATTTCTTATGTAAGGCTTTTGTTTTCCTTTTCACCATGGTTTAGGCCCCTAGACCCATTACTATTGTCCAAAACCAATTAATGGAAACCATATCTCACTAAAAGGACAAAAATACGATAAAAAGGTCCTATGTCGTGTTTCAATGCATTTTCCAGCATGCTTAAGCTTCAGAAGCTTTGTTAAATTCCCAAGGCCCTTGTTATACTTCCCTTATCGTTGTTAAGATGAAAGGAATGAAAGGATCCATTAGTGTTATTGATAACATCATATTGTCCCTTCGTAAACCACTGATAGTTGAAAGATGCCCAAGAGATCAATGTTTTGTGGATTGTAGATGTTTTTCATGGTGATTGAGATTGAGAAGTGTCATTTAGGGCACAAGGCGGCCCATAGAAAATTTTAGGGGCTATATATCACCCACTGGTTATTTTTCCATTATTTTTCCCAAATTTTTTTTTGTCAATTTCCATTTTTTTTAAAAACAATTTCGCCCAAATTTTATAGAACAATTTTTTTTTACTTAAGAAATAGCCCAAATTTTATAGAAACTATATAAAATACTCATAAATTTGAATATTTTTACAAAAATATCACCAAACGTTTTATAGTTTGCATATTAAGAACTAGTAAGATTCGCCAAAGTTTCTACAATTTGAGATAAATTTCCATCCTTAAAACTGACTAAAGCCATTGTTGTCATCATGTGATCTTGGTTAGAACTAGGCCCATTCTTTGTGCACAACTCACCTAATCATGGCACCCATATCACCCTTGGAGGAAATTGATAACCCACATATATCTAATGTGATGGTTTGAGAAATTTCCCATGGCTCTTGAGCTTGAGAGGTAAGGTATAGTGATAGAGGCTCTTAATCCCTCCATTGATTATGGTCAAGGACCTATGACCCATCCATGATGCTGGAAGACTCCCTAGAGAGGGCTCATTTCATTATTTCTAGTTGGTGTTCATGGTGCTTAACCTCTAGAAGGTTCGATTAGGGCTTACAGTCATTATTTCCCCCTAACCGTGTTTATTCCTTGACACACATTTCCAATGCAAAAAAACTACTCATGGTGCCTATATTCCATTAGGAGGCAAAATACTCCCTACAAAAGATTTATAATGATAAAATGACACATAGATAATTCAAAGTGGGGGAGCATGTATTTTTAAAAGTCAAAGCGAAAAGGAGCTCGTTGAAGTTGGTAAGTTTCCCAAAATTGGAAGCAAGATGTTATGGGTTGTTTGAATTCCAAGAGAGGATAGGCCCAATTGCATACATGCCTGCATTACTTGCATCCATGAGAATTCAGAATGTGCTAAATGTTTCTTTATTAAATAAGTTTATATATGATCCTAACCATGTAATTGATAGGATTGTGATTCAGGTGGAGCATGAAGGATATTTTCGGGTGGAGCGAGTGTGCATCCTCGACCGAAAAGACAAGGCACTCCAAAACAAAGCCATCAGACTGGTAAAGGTTCAATGGACTTTCTACAATTATGAAGATTCCATGTGGGAGCAAGAGGAGGCCATGTAGGAAGAGTACTTGCAAGTTTTGAAAAAAGACGAATGTGCACGTGTATATTTAAGTGAATGAAGACTCCATTTTGGTAGTTGGGAACTCTTGTGGAGCCACATATCATATGCTTCCTTTCTGATATATCCTTGGGACCTAGAAGGGTAGTGGTACATCCGAGGGACTGTGAGTAGTGAAGGGGGTAAACTTCCTTGGGTTTTTGCAGGTTGTGGGGAAGAGAGAGATTGATGGCTGGAATTCTTGTGGGAGTTGTGAACTTACAAAAGCATCAAGTATTTATTTGTGAAAATCTTTGTATGTAATTATGAAATTATGTATGGTAATTTTCACTAAGGAAAATGAAGTTTGTAAGGGGAGGGGAATTTGACATCCTTGTTTTAATCCCCAGTTTAGTTAGTGATGTGTATTTTACATAAGATATATGGCCATGGGCCAAGAAATATAATATGTAAAATTTGTAAATCAAAATTATAAATAAAGATAACACCATCTACAGGTGGACACGGATAGAGTAATGGGGGGATACGTATCCACAAGAGAGGGGAGGGTCTAAGTGGTGCAAAAATTGGGAAATATTCATGGGTATTAATATCAACTCACCTTGATCTAGAACTTACCTTGTGTATGAACCTTCTATTTCCTTTTGAGTATTTCCAAATCCAATCATTGAGTGTGTGTAAGAAGGCAGGTGTGCGAAGTCACTTAAAATAGTTATTGTGAGCAAGGGGTTGAGTAAAATCCTCCTTGGGAGGAGCTTGAGTCAAGCAAGCAAATCGTGCGTCTACTCGACAAAAAGGATGAACTTTAGAAAAGAAAAAAAAGCATGCAATACACTCCTACATTGACTTTATAATTTATTAAGATCAACTTCTTAAATTGTCAATTAAAATCAAATTAGTTAGAGCACTAGCAGAATGATTTCGCTTTTTTTTTCTACAATAGTTTAAAATATTTTCCAAGATATTTTGTTGCATGACTTTATTAGTCCCTATCGTAGCCATAGAGGGACTATAGCGATCAATAAATCGTTGACCTTGTATTAGATTGTGCATTGACCACAAATATTTCCATATTATCTATTGTTGGAACCACATAAGTGAAAACATCGATTTTTATATAATAGAAAGTACCATGTTTGTCAAGATCAGATTGGACAACGGATTGGAGGTCTTATTGTCGGCTTTGCTATTCCCAATGTTAAGTATGTTGCCATATCCAAAGTATTTGATCATATATGGTCTTTTTGAATCATATATTTTCTTATGCATTGGTCAAAGGTGGATTAATGATAGCATTAGTTCGAATGTTTCCTTTAGCATTTTCTGCTAGCTAGAATACATTCTCTAGCATATTACTATGTGTGATTTTTGGTTTATTGTTGCGTGCTTCGAGAGAACAGGCCTGCCACGCTACATTTTTTCTTAAATGTTTGCACAGAGTCACGCCCTTTGACGATCCTAACAGTCTTAAGTTTTTACCTAACAGGTCTCACAGTCTGAAATGATTATTGTATAGATGCATTGCAATACAATTTTGTTCCATTTTTTTGATGGTCGGCATCACTGCTTCAGTGGTCAATGCTTCTTCGTTGATTCGTTCCATGGTTCTTGTTCTTGTTTGATTCAACTTTGCAAAGTTGAGGTACTGCAGTTGTAGTTGGATCTCTTCGTGGTTGCTCACTGGTTTGTTGTTCTTTAACTTTGCAAGCCGTTGGACCTGTTGTTGCGGTTTCCAATTTTTGGGGCTGAGCTCTTCTCATCCCTCGTTGATGGGTAAGTTTCCCTGTTGTTGTTATTTTTTAATGGTGGGAGTCCCTGCCTCCAAATTCTATTGCAGACCATCTTTGTATGTGCTCTTAATTTATGTTCCTGGAAACCATGCGTCTTCATATGCTGGTTGCCGCGTCCACAACTATTTCAAAAATTGCAATGCAGATGGGTTTTCGAAAAGTAGTTCGGAGCTATCGGAAGAGGGAACCATTCGTCGGGGTGTAGATGCAGGGAATGCTTTTATTCCATGGGTCAGAAAATTGCATCCACCTGTTGTCTTTCTGCTGAGTAAATTCATGGTGTTATTTATTTGCATTGTTTCTTTTGGTTGGTTCACTTTCCAGAGTGGGTTTGTTTTCTTATCATCTGCTATGGGGACTAGGGGGGATTGAAGTTGACAAGAATAATGGTGAAAGATACATATGGGGATTGGTACCCAGTTCCACGCTTGTAGTTTTCCTATTTTGCTTTCCTTTTCTTTTTGCTATTTTTATTTTTTCCCCCCTTTTCTCTATTTTCATGCAAACTGAAAGTATCTAACAAACAACTTCAAAATCACAGTTCAAAAGATGAAAGAAGTAATAGATGTTGAGTCGTGTGAAATAGATACACAGTCCATTGTACATGACAACATTCACGTGGTTTTTCATATAAATGGCCTTTTTAGTTTGGATGCATTCTCGTATACTATAGGGGATTGCCTTTTCGATACATTTTAGGTTCTACTGCATTTTCGGTATTCGTCGACCGAGCTGCGCAATGGATTGCTAGATTATTTCTTCGGTTGTTTAAAAAATGGCGACGCTGAGGCATTGGAGCCCTATGATTACAAACTGGAATCTGATTTTCTTCAGCAGTTGCATGGAATACATGATGTCTCTACATACTTTTCAAAGATGTGGTTGTCTGCATCTCCAGTTCTGCCTGCACATGAGAGGGGGCTTTGGGGAGATACATTTTGTATACGGTGGTTGTCTAACTAGCTTAATATATCAGTTGGAATATGGTCATTGACAAGAAAAACAAGATATCTACTATTCAAAAAAATTGCATCTGACAATCCATATTGCATCTTGTTCCATGATGCCAATGTTATCAGTGGTCATTATGAACCACTATTGTACAAAAAAATGTCCATATGAAATGTTGAAGGACCTCATATTTATTTGTCCCTCATTTGCAAAGACCTTGAATCGCAGTGGAAATGGATTATGCATCGCATAAATTGGCACGGTTTACAACTGGCAACAAATGTTGTGTCTAGCTGTGGAGATAGTCTCTTCAATGCAATTTTTTGTTTGGTAGCAGCGGAGTTTGATGTGCAATCGCTGCGGATTTACATTGTACAGTCCTTTTGCAATGCAATTATAGGGGACAACCAACATGCTTTTAGGTGCTTGCATCAACACCTTTGGCCATATCTCCTAGAAATTATGCCAACGGTTGGAAGTTGGCAGGAATACCTTGTAAACATGGTGCTTCCATATGAAAAAGGGAATGTGCAGGGTTGCAGATTCTATTTTCAATGCATGTCTATGATATTCATAGTAAATATCCATGTCTGGTCAGCCTTGCCAAATGGCACTGTCCATTCTTGGTCTACTGATTCAAATTATGATCGAACAATTGACATCCTATCGTTGAAAATGGATAAAACAGATATCCATTATGAACCTTTTCTTAGACATATCGGTGGTTCAGGGTTTAATGTCTATGCCACCCAAACCACATCGAATCTGCATACGTGTGGCATGATTTTTAGTGAGAATGAAACTCCTCTCAGTTGCAATATGGCCATACAGGGATTGAATAAAAAAAACATGCGTGAAACTCATCACAGTTGTGATGAGTCCATACAGGGCTTAAACAAAAAACGTAGAGTAACTTATCACAACTTGAAAAAAGTTATGCGTCAAATTCTTCCCAGTTGTGATTAGGCCATACAGGCCTTAAACAAAAAACATGGACTAGGTTATCAGAACTTGAGTCAGAGTGAAACTCATCCCATTTTCCATCCCCTCATCATGCCCTTGGGAAAGAAATGTAGAGTAAGTTACCACAACTTGAAAGAGGTCATGCCCGAGAGAAAAAAATACATTGCTACGCTTCCTTTTAGGGAGAAACTCACATATCACAATCTAAAGAAATTTGTTTGTGCACAATAGAACATAAAAAGGTGCAATCACATATCCCAGAATGGTCATGCAACTGTGACATTTTGTGGGCTAGAAGAAACACCATGCACTACTACCAATGAAAACCAGGAAACAGTTTCTACCCATACTTCCCTGAGAAATAAAAATGCAATACAAACCTACATGAAACAAATTAAAGACACTCCTTCCATTGCATGTGCAATTTGCGAATAATTGAATTTCTCAAAAAACAATAAGTCTTTCACACCTGATTTGCAAGCAGAATACCTCCTCTTGACAGTGCATGATAAACCATTTTCCAGTGGCAAAATTCGTCTTCCATGCAAACGGTCGCTTGAAAATGGAAAACTCCCACAGTTTGCAACCCCTGACCAAATAAGATGTAATACACCACTACCAGATGTAAGTGAACTTACGGAACTTGAAAAGAGACTTGTGTCTCTACGAATTACATTTTCTCAAATTAGGCCTTTGGGCTATAAACGACCCCAGATGGGCTTAACAGGATCAATTATTAATGTTCCTGTTCAACTAGATGTTGTGCAAAAAGCCTTGCCATAATTCATTAGCAATATAATGACAATTGTTGTGGATCTGAAAAAATGCTTGGGATACAAAAATGCCTATCAAACAGGCCAAGTGTGCATGCATGTTGTTATGAAAGAATTAAAGGAATTATGTTCTAGGGCCCTGTACAAAGCACATAACATTTGTATAAATGACAACTGGAACAATGTTCTTGTAGAAGAGGATGACAACTCTGCAGACACTCTCGAAAATCCTAGTGAATTTGATACAAGTGATGAATCGGAGAATGAAACACCTACTGAGACATTGGTACATGGATTCACTGATTCACAGTGCATTCATGATTTGCAAGACAAGATTGTCAAAATTTCACCTGCTAAGGGGCAACGTCCACTTGGAATATTCAAGGACAAATTCGCTGAGGAAATGAACTTTCCAACACTCTTCTATGGAGATCCATGTGCCACTGATATTACAGAACGATTCAATTATCATAAAATAGTCTGATAGGAGTTGCTACATTCAAGCGGTTACTTCCCCTGTTACATAACAAATTTGTTTTTCAAAACAATGCGCATAATAATAGAGAAAGTTCTCTTCTGCATGTGGGTCCGAATAAGAAAATGCCAGTTACAAGGAAGAAAGTTGTTGGCCAAGGTGTGAAGTACAAAGAAACCTAGAAAAAATTCGGAAATCTAATATTGGATACATAGATTTCAAAAGCATTCGCACCTCTCCTGACTATTTGCAACAAAACAAGAAAACAATTTTTGCAATGATCCAGCAATTGGGCCCGCCAACATTTTTCATCACATTTACAAGTGCAGAGCATTGTTGGAATCCATTGGTAGTTGTCGTATCTGACTTGCATAGGAACAAGAAACGTAAAAAAGAAACTGATACACTGGAAAATAATGGCATTGACTACCTCATAAGAAAAGACCCAGTGACATGTACTCGATACTATAGACATAGAATAAATGCTTTGAGACAATTGATATGCCATGATGAAACGTTTTTCGGAAAAATATCCGACTACTTTTTTATGACTGAATTCCAGAGTAGGGGAAATGAACATGACCATGCATTGTTGTGGATAGAGGGTGCACCAATGTATGGAGCTGATAACAATTCAGAGATTGAACAATTTGTGGATAAATACATAACATGCAACACATATCATTTGGATCCAGAACTTGCCAAATTCCATAGACATTACTATACAAGAAGTTGTAGAAAACAAAAAAACTCACATTGCAGATACAACTTTCCCGTGTCGCCAATGAGAGCTACAAGAATAATAGAGCCACTTAGTTTAGAGGACAATGTTGTTGTTGAGAAATCTAAACCCTTGTTCATATTTCTAGAACAAGGAGAATTTGACGAGCTGATGAGCTTCGATGCCTTCTTGACATAGCTAAATCTATTAGAAGATGAGTACATCCAAGCCATACAATGTACGCTTAGACAACCAACAATTTTCCTTAAACGAAAACTTTTCCATATTTGGAACAACAATTTCTCTAAGGACATTCTAGTTATGTGGAAAGGAAATATAGATGCACAGTACGTGCTCAATGCATATGTTTTAGCATCGTACTATACCTCGTATATGACAAAGGTTGACAAATCTATGACAAGTGCATTTAGAAGAATACGCAAAGAGCATGAAAGAAGTGATATTGATGTTATACAAATGATACACACACTTGGAAATACATTGCTTAATCCTACTGAGAGTCTTAAGAATTTTTGCGATCTACTTGGAGGATCCTGTGTCGATTTGTATATCACAGAAATCAATAGAAGTACAATGTTGATCCGGCTATCCCACAAGTCCGCTTGTCAATTTGTATCTTGCGGATTTGTGGATGCTATTTGTAAGGCACAAAATAATAGAGGCCTATTTATGACCCCGCTAGCCCGAGAACCCGCAATCCAAAAAGTGTACATGCTCTATAAAATATCAGGCACCCCGCAAGTCCGCTTGTCAATTTGTATATCGTGGAACTTTGTGTGCTATTTGTAGGACACAAAACAATAGAGGCCTATTTTTTGAACGTGCCAACTCGAGAACCCACGATCTAGAAAGTGGACAAGTATGGAATGCGATATCCGTACATGCTCTATAAAATCTAATGTCCATACTTTATAAAGGTACATATTTATTTTTGCCTGGTTTCTACACATACTGATCTGGTCACCACAGAGTTGGTGTTGCACATGAATTATGAAATATGCAGTACGAGTCTGACCGAACCCTTTGGTTTCCTTAGCCAATTTTATGCCCGTGGGTTCCGTGCTATGCGTTATCAAACTCTCGTTCCCCGTGTTCCGAGTGTACATCCTGCATCCAAAACTTGGTATTCCATGTCTATGCTCGCGGTTTCCCAGACGACGGAGTGGTAGATTTCATGTCCATCTAATCTTGTGCCCGACACTTCGGTGATCTACACTTGGACCTGGACTGGAATCTTGCGACTCATTTGCTAATATTCTTTAATTAAATTGTATAATATCAATATTCATTATTAATAATTTAGTACTTGAAAATAATGTTAGCTATATAACATATATGTTATATGTTATACATGTAGACAATCGCAATCTTGAACCTGCTTGAACTCGCCAGTCCTGGACTCCCTCTGTCAATTTGTATATCACGGAACTCCCAGTGCTGCATGGAGCACACAGGAAAATAGAAGTGAAATGTTGAGCGAGCCAGCCCGAAGTCCGTCTATAAATTTGTATATCGTGGAAGTCTGGGTGCTATTTGTAGGACACAAAACAATAGAGGCCCAATTTTCAGCCCACCAGCCCGAGAACCTATGATCCAAAAAGTGTCTAAGTATGGAATGAGGGATCCGTACATGCTCTATAACATCTGATATCCATATTTTATAAAAGTCCATATTTAGTATGGATTACTCATTCCTCGAAAAATTTCTAGGCCCGAAACTGGTGGATACACGTGTTCATATTTCCACTTACTTTTATATCGCCACCCTGACCGTCCGCTTGCCCGTTTCATATTGTACATATTACATGTAATGTGTAATACATATTCAATTTTAAGCCCGATAGTCATGGAGTTCGTCTGTCAATTTGTATATCACGGAACTCTGAGTGTTGTTTGGAGGACACGAACCAATAGAAGTGCAATGTTGAGCCAGCTAGACTGCAAATCCGCTTCTCAATTTGTATATCGCATAACTCTATACATGCTCTATAAAATGTCATGTCCATAGTTTATAAAAGTACATATTTAGTACGTATTTCTCCTTTCTCGGATCTCCCCAATGTTGGAGTCCATCTTTCAACTTATATATCGTGAAATCAATAGAAGTACAATGTTGAGCCAGCCAGCCCGCAAATCTGCTTGTAAATTTGTATATCGTTGAATTATGGGTGCTATTTGTAATGCATGAAACAATAGAGGCTCGTTTTTATCCCACCATCCCGAGAACCCATGATCCAAAAAGTGTACATGCTCTAAAAAATCTCAGCCAGCCCACAAGTCCGCCTGTCAATTTGTATATCGCAGAACTCTGGGTACTATTTGTAGGACACAGAACAATAGAGGCCTATTTTTAGCCCGCCAGCCTGAGAACCCACGATCCAGAAAGTGGCCATGTATGGAATGCGATATCCCTACATGCTCTATAAAATCTCATGCCCATACATTATAAAGGTAGATATTTAGTTTTCCTTGCTCTGTACACATACTGGTCTGGTCACGACACAGTTGGTGTTGCACATAATTATGAAATATGTACCAGGAGTCCGACTAAGCACTTTCGTTCCCTTAGCCAATTTTATGCCTGCGGGTTCCCCACTAGGCATTATCGAACTCTTATTCCTCGTGTTCCAATTGTGAATCTTGCATCCAAAACTTGCGTAATCCATGTCTATGCTCGCGAGTTCCTAGATGGCGGAGTGCCATATTTCATGTCCATCTATATCTCTACATCACGAGTCCAACCGACCTCCATCCGTTTTCATAGTTTGCGAATTTTATGGCCACGGATTCCTTTGTGGGCATCATCCAACTCCCATACCCCATGTGCGCGGTATACATTCTTTCACCCGAAACTTAGCTATGTAGCATATATGTTGTATGTTATACATGTAGACAATCACAATCTTGAACTCACCGGTCCTGGAGTTCGTCTGTCAAATTCTATATCATGGAACTCTGGGTACTATTTGTAGGACACAAAACAATAGAGGCCCAATTTTGAGCCCGCCAGCCTGACAACTCACGATCGAAAAAAATGGCGATCCGTACATACTTAAAAAAGGTGCATATTTAGTTTTCTCTGATTTGTACACATACTTCTCTGGTCACCACACAGTTGGATTTGCACATGTATTATGAAATATACACCACGAGTCTGACCAAGCGTTTTTGTTTCTTTAGCCAATTTTATGGCCGCGGGTTGTTGGCTATGCCTTATCAAACTCTCATTCCCCATGTTCCGAGTGTACATATTCCATCTAAAACTTGGGAAATCCATGTCTATGGTCAGGGGTTCCTAGACGACGGAGTGGCAGCTTTCGTTTCCTTAGCCAATTTTATGGTTGCAGTTTCCTTTATCGACGCCTTCCAGCTCTCATGCCCTGTGTGCGCGGTATAAATCCTATGCCAAAAACTTCGGTGATCTACAATTGGACTTGGACTCAAAGCTTGCGATTCATTTGATAATTTTGTTTAGTTAAATTATACAATATCAATATTTAATATTCATATTTTAGTACTTGAAAATAATGTTTCTAGATAATGTTAGATATATAACATATATGTTATATGTTATACATGTAGACAATTGCAATGTTGAACACGCCAGTCGTGCAGTTCGTCTATCAATTTGTATATCGTGGAAATTTTCCTGCTATTTGTAGGACACAGAACAATAGAGGCCCATTTTTTAGCACGCTAGTCTAAGAACCCGTGATCCAAAAAGTGTCATAAGTATGTAAGTCTGCTTGTCAATTTGTATATCGTGGAACTCTGAGTGTTGTTTGGAGGACACAGAACAATAGAAGTGCAATGTTCAACGCGCAAGTCCGCTTTTCAATTTCTATATCATGTAAGTTTGGGTACTATTTGTAAGACACAGAGCAATAGAGGCCCACTTTTGAGCCCACCATCCTAAGAACCCGCGATCCAAAGACTGTACATGCTTCCCTTTGCTATGCTCCCTGAAAGCTTACACAAAATCACACTTTCCATACTTAGCCACTTTCCCACAATTCCGCAAATATGCAAACCCTCCGTTGAGCTACACCATCATTCCCTCTTACATTTTACGTGTTTTGCAGTCAACAATTCTGACTCATGCAGTTTCATCATTGGACACTCGCCTATCCTCACTATCG